>JALIZH010012660.1:0-21820 GCA_030522465.1 Rhipicephalus appendiculatus | reverse complement strand
CTGTGTCGTTATCCTGAACTATAGGGTGAAGTCGTTTGCAGAACATTATCAAGTGTTCAGCAGTTTCCTCCTCCTCTCCACACGCACTGCATACCGTGTCTACCCCTTCGTATTTGGCCCGATACGTCTTGGTTCGCAATACTCCCGTCCTGGCCTCAAACAGCAGAGAACTACCCCGAGAATTATCATAGATCCTTTCCTTGGCAATTTCTTGCTTGAAAGTTCGATAGGTCTCTAGTGCTGACTTCTTAATCATGCCTGTTCTCCACATGTCAGTCTCCGTTTCCTTCACCTTCTTCTTAACCGATAGTTCTTCTTGATTTGGCCCCCTGCTGTTTTCTAAGTATTTACCTGTCAATTTTCTGGTTCGCTTCCTCCATTTTGTATCGACATTCCTCATGTACAAATAGCTGAAAACTTTCCTAGCCCAACGTTCCTCCCCCATTTCTCTCAATCGCTCCTCAAATTTTATCTTGCTGCTAGCTTCCCTGCCCTTGAATGACGTCCATCCCATATCACCTTGTACTTCCTGATTTGGTGTATTCTCGTGAGCTCCTAAAGCAAGCCTACCTATTCCACGTTGCTTAATTTCTAATCTTGCTTGAACCTCTGATCTCATGCACAAGACCGCATTGCCGAACGTCAGACCAGGAACCATGACCCCTTTCCAAATTCCTCTCACAACATCGTACCTATTGTAATTCCACAGTGCCCAATTTTTCATCACCGCTGCATTCCTGTTACCTTTAGTCGTTACGTATCTTTCGTGTTCCCTTAATTACTCGGCCCCATTGCTTATCCATACGCCCAGATATTTGTATTTATCCGTTATCTCTAGCGTGACCTCCTGTATCCTATGCTCACTACCTTCATTATCATTAAAAATCATGACTGCCGGTTTTTCCTTACTGAACCTCAAACCTAACCTATCTCCCTCATTACCGCAGATGTCTATCAATCCCTGCAAATCGTCCTTGTTGTCGGCTATTAGCACTATATCATCTGCGTACATCAATGCTGGTAGTGACTGTTCAATGAGTTTTCCTTGTTTGACGAAAGAGAGGCTGAAGCCAAGTCCACTCCCCTCTAATTTGGCCTCTAATCCTTGTAGGTACATCATGAATACCAAGGGTGACAGAGGACACCCCTGCCTAAGCCCCCGTTTTATCTCTGTGGGCTCGGATGCCCGTTTTTCCCATTTTGTAACTACCTTGTTACTTTTATAGATATCCTTTAAAAGATTAGTAACTCCATCTTCCACACCTAGTGTGTCCAGTATTCCCCATAAGTCCTCTTGAACCACGCTATCGTACGCTCCCTTGATATCCAAAAATGCTAGCCACAGGGGCCTGTGTTCCGTTTCTGCTATTTCGATGCACTGCGTCAGTGGGAACAGATTGTCTTCCAACCTCCTTTGTTTCCGAAACCCATTCTGTAGTTCCCCCAGCACCCCCCTCATCCTCTACCCATGCCTGCAGTCTTTCCTTTATAATCTGCATTACCAGCCTGTAAACCACTGATGTCACTGTTATAGGACGGTAGTTGTTTATGTCAGCTTTGTCCCCCTTTCCTTTATAAATCATGCTCATCCTGCTAAGTTTCCACCCATCAGGGACTTCCCCATCTTATTGTTTTGCTCGCTGCCTCTCTTAATGTTTGCTTAGACTTTGGACCCAATTTCTTTATCAGCATAATTGGGATGCCGTCGGGGCCTGTTGATGTACTACTAGGGACTCTCTTCTCTGCCCTTTCCCACTCTCGTTTTTTAAGTGGAGCCACTGCGCCACTTGATCCATCCTTGTCTGATAGGGTGCATGAGACACTCCCTTGTTTTTTTTAATTTTTCTGTCATCCTTGTTCTTACATACTCAATAGCCTCGTCCCCTTCTAGCCTAACACCTTGAGCTGTATTTATAAACTTCTGCTCTAGGCTTGTCTTATTACTCACGGAGTTTAGATGGTTGCAAAATTTTGCAGCTGCCTTTCTATCCTTTTTGTTTACTTCTGCCAGCCACTGTGCCCCCCTTTCTTCTAATCTTTTCACTGATAAGCTGGGATGCTTCCCTTCTACAGCTTAAAAAGTTATCCCATTTTCCTTGGACATCATCTGTCGGTTCACCCCGCTGCTTAGCATGTCTGTGTTGCCTAGAGGCTTCCTGATGTTTTACTATGGCTCTCTTAACTTCCTCATCCCACCAGCTCTTGCGTTTATGTCTCCTTTTCCGGGGGCAACTTGTCTCGTACCTTAGCAAGCTCTAGCTCAAACAGTCTAATTAAATTCGTGTACGTCCACACTGTTTTAGTATCCTCGGTGATTACTTTCTCAATTTGTTTAGTAGCTATTTCTATTTGTCTTTCTGAATAAAAGTTCCCCTGTGGTTGCTCATCTTGCCTCCTTCCCACTTTCATTGCTCTTCCAAAACTTAGCTTGATACGTTTATGATCACTACCCAGACTTCTGGAGCCACCTTCATCTATGTGCATTCCCCTTAGCCTATCATACATCCTATGTGACATCAGTGCGTAATCTATCGTCGACTGCAGCCTTCCTACCTCCCATGTTATCTGCCCTTCACACTTCTCAGTATTGTTGCAAATGATCAAATCATGCCTTTCACACATGTCCATCAGCATTTCGCCTGTTGGATCAGTATACCCATCCATATCTTCTATGTGTGCATTCATATCTCCCAATATAATTATCTCGCACTCGTCTCCTAGTTCCCCAATGTCATTTGCTATGCACTCCACCATTGCTTGGTTTTCCTCTTTGGCCTTTGCTCCCGACCACAAGTACACAAAACCAAGGAGTGTCATCTGCCCGGCTACTTTCCCTTTTAACCATAAATGTTCCCTGCATCCCTGCTTGGCTCTTTGCCAACCCGTACTCTTATGAATAAATGCCCCAATTCCACCCCCCCTTTTTGCTGCTTTCTGTTCTATTGCAATATTCCCATACGTAGTCCGGATTGCAAGGTGGTTGCTCCATGTCCCTTACATGCGTCTCCACAAATTCATATACCATCAGCTCCTCCTGTCTTAACTGCTCCTCTATCTCTTCCCACTTTAACCTATTCCTGCCACCCTGCATGTTAATATACCCTATGTCTGATTTAGCTCGGCCCTCGTGCTTACGTCGATTTCTTTTCCCACGGACACCACGTGGCTTGAATATTGGTGCCCCCCTAAAATCGTCTTTGGCGACACTGTTGGCCTCAGGGCTCTGGGTCCCCCCTAACAAAGCTGTGGCTTTGCGACCCATCCTGTTACCAACCCTCTTGCCCGTGGCACCACTGTAATAAAGGCCATCTTGTACAAAGGGGCGAGCGCCGGGCTCGTAAGCGTCCTGGTTCACCTCCATTACGCTGTACCCGAGCTGCCGGCTCATACCCCCTAATGACACAGTTAGCCTGCACTACCCTCCTTTCAATCCCGCCAGACTGCCCCCCCAGACCTCTGGGATTGTGCATATGGTCACATGCACACTCCCAGAGGCTTCTCGAAGTTTACGCACCCCACCCTCTAGCTGTCTCTGAAGGTTCTGGCTCTTTCCCTTCAGCACATCATTGAGACCAGCATGGATAATGACGAGGTTTTCGCCCTCCATGCTGTCCTCTACCACCTCCTGAGCTTTGGCCAGTGCATCCACCATGCACTTCCCTGACTGGACCTCCACTCTCACCCTCCGGTCTGCCTTCACTCTCGTGAAGACGCCGTCCCTAACTCTGGCCACGTTGGAGTCCCCCCACCACTAGGACCCTTCTACTCTCCAATCGCTGGCTCCCTGCTTGCGATTGCGCCCCCCGTTCGCTCCCGCTGATTCTCTCTCTGCCGTGAGGCCGGTGTTCCTGCCCTGCCTGAAGACTGCCGCGCCACCGAGCTGTAGCTTTTCGGGGCCTCCATGCTGTGGCCAGCCATTGCGGCCCCCTGATCTCCCCTTCCCGCCTGTCTTCTCCTGAGAATCCGCGCTGCCCACGCCTTCCGCCTCACACCGCTCGGGGCCGGGGCAAAGCGCCATTAGCTCCTTTACCCGTTCCTCGAGCTCGGCCCGCCCTTCCCGTTCCTTTCTAAGGTCGCCCTCCATTTTCTCTACTAGGCTGGCGGTAGCCTCCTCCCGCTCACGTGACGCTCCGAGCTGTTTCTGGAGCTCACACCTCTGCTCCCGTTCCGCCCTCAGCTCCCCCCTGCAGCCCCTCAATGCTAGCCTCCATGCGCTGCACGGCCGCCTTCAGTGCCTCGCACAGCCTGCACACGAAGCTTGCCTTCTCCGCGTCGGCTAAGCTCGTGAAGGCTGTCTCGTCCAGGTAGCACCAGCGCTTACATTCCCCCGCACTGTATGAGCTCACTCTCGCCCGTGGTTTTTCTAGCCTGCTTAGCCATCGCCCGCCCGACCATCGAACCGAGCGCCCGACAGCCCAAAGTACAGCCCTAATCCCGCTATCCAGCCGCCTCCGCTAACTCTCCTACATCAACAACTGTTTGAAGCTGCCGCCTACTCCATACACACACGTGTTCAACGTCCCTAGTAACTTCTCGCGAGGTCCACTTCGTGTTCGGGTCTTGGTTAACTAAACAGGCGCACCGAACTTGTTCAAAACAGCCGCCTACTCTGTTCACCACGTGGTCAACGTCACTGGAACGTTGCCCGTGGCCCCCACCCACAGTACCCGCAACGCAAGTTACCGAAGATTGATTAGAAAAAAAACAAAAAATAATAGTATTTATATCGGTTATTCCAACTCCCCTAACAACAAAATGAGCGAAAACCAGACAAATAAAAGGAAAACTTATCTCTCTTTGCGCGCTGCTCCTGCACCGACCATCCGCTCCAACCGCCGCGGCCTGCCGGGAGGTTGGCTCGCAACGCCCTTAGAAGGGTGGCTCGCGCCGCCCTGGCGGTCAGAGCGCTTACTTCTCAGCCGATCTCGTGGGCGACACTCGCGAAAATGGCTACTAGCGAAGGCGGCGCGGGCACTGAACGCCGAAGAAAAAAAAGGTGGCCGACGGTACTGTAGCGTATATAAGTGTCCTAACTACGTAGGAATGAGAGATGATGTGCGTGTCCCTTTTCATGCTTATGGCGTTTTGTCCTTTGTTTTCACGGTACCCAGCAAGCTACTTCACCTATCCCCGACATGCTCGGAATTAGGCTGCAACTCAGAATAACCAGCAAGTTCACGGCGCACCTTTATTACATTGACTTCTCATTGCAGGAAATCTCACAAAAATGAGCAAAAGCTCCTTACCATACTCTGTGGCTGGAAAGTAGAACTGTTTTGTTTTCTTCAGCTGTTCTGCCAGAGATTCAAAGGAGCGCTTCCTAGAGATGATGCGGTGGACAACGGTGCTCGATATTCTGCAAGCTCTCTCTTGGTGCCATCTGCATTTCAAAGTGGGCATCAAATCTTGAGGGTAAAAGTGACATATACCCTAAAATAATAGGATTAATGCATTTTGAAACCATGCCTGAAGCAACTCGGAGCAGAAATAACATGCTATGCTTGTGGCGGACAACAGGAAAAAAATAAATAGTTCAATGTTACAAACCGTGTGCATTTCGCCTGTGGTATTGTTTGCGCAGCAATTAATTCTGCCTGAGATTCTGTGCATTCCACATTGGGGGAGAAGAAGTTGAGCTCAGTGGCACTCATAGTGACCGTTTCGTTAAAGGGCCCGTCAACAGGCTCCTACTTTTTTTTAACACCCCCCCAAACAAGCTCGCCAATTCGTACAGTAGACAGCGGCGACCACGTTTCCCGAATATTACAGCGCTGCGCGCCGCGCAGACCCTCCATTTCGAAAAACAATTCCCGCGCTGCTTTGCTACACCTGACCCATCCTCCTCGTACGCGCAGTGACGTCAAGTCGGCGATCGCCGACCTGACGTGGCACTGAGCTCGTCGATTGGTCTTTTGCCCTACGAAACAGCGCCTTGGCCCTACGGTGATGCAGTTTCGGCCACGCAGTACGCATTTTCATTTTCCTGTGCTGCCCTCTGCCGTTTTGTAGAGCCCGAGACTACCGGGAGAAGCGGTATTGCCAGAACGGAAGCCTCCGAGATAAAGAGACGTCTCGCTACTTTACCGCTAGGGAAAGGGTCGTCTCTTCGCATCGCGCTGCCTCCCTGCGCCGCTGACACGTGCTCATGTGGGGGAAGCCCTGCTCAGTCGTTGGCTGCGCGCCGATGACGTATCACTGACGTCGTGGCACGTTGCCGAAGTGGGCGGAGTCCCGACGATGGGCTACGCCTCCCCATTTCTACAGCGGAGAAGGGTGGCGAGGCCGCGCGAAAATTTGAAACCAGCTAAAACGGATGTTCAAACCCCTGTAACTTCCTTATTATTGCGCGTATTCGCAAAATTCTTGCGGCAGCAGGTTCACATAGCAAAAGTGCACATATTTCTCTCTATAACAATTTTTGGACCTCGGGGTTGTTGACGGGCCCTTTAAGGGTGTACAGAAGCAGACTGTATCTCCAGTTCAAAACCTCCTTCACCAAACAAAGGTCTGCATTCAGTACTGCCTTTGAAACAAGGCTTTCAAGACAGTCGCGAACTTCTGATGTAGCCTCTTCTTCCTGCTGCCGCTTCATGGTGGATTGCATTACGCAGTCGAGGTCTGGGAAGTGCTCCAAAATAAACGAAGGTGGCTGCTCATCAGGCTGCTTGCCACCAATAAAAATTGGTTAATATTCTGCAAAACTTGAAGGTAAGCACTGTGAATATTGCTTCAGTTTCCCACGGATAAACAACGACTTTCACGTTTTTATTCTTTCTGTGCTTCCGTATTATGAGCGACTTTATAATGGTCACTGCATTTAACATGTTCGTGCGTGATCGAAACATCATGCCATGTTTTCCCAACTATTCTGAAGCAATCAGTAGTGTGCCCACATTCTATTTTGTGCCGCACCTCAGTGTTGACATTGTGATAGAAGGCCAGTCTACCTACCTCCGAAGAGTTCCTCAATGGGTTGCTTTTTTTTAGGCATTTGGCTTGGACGCCGGCCGGCCCCACACTTGAGGCACGTCAGTTAACATTATGAGCGACTTTATAATTGTCACTGCATTTAACATGTTCGTGCGTGATCAAAACATCATGCCATGCTTTCCCAACTATTATAAAGCAATCAGTACTGTGCCCACATTCTATTTTGTGCCGCACCTCAGTGTTGACATTGTGATAGAAGGCCAGTCTACCTATCTCCGAAGAGTTCCTCAATGGATTCTTTTTTTGAGGTATTCGGCTTGGACACCGGCCGGCCCCACACTTGAGTCACGTCAGTTGACGACGTCGCATCGGCTAATTCGTTAAGCTCGAGTGCAACCGCTGCGGCGTGCTTGGAGGCGCTGTCGCTGCCGGCCTTGCATGAACAGATGGCCCCACTTACCAGGCGCTGTGAAGACAGCTACAGGCGAGCACAGAAAAGCAGCCTTAAACAAACGTGCACACGCTTTCGGTCGAAATGAAAACATGTACCGCCAATGCTGCGCACATGCACGAAAGTGAACTCGCTGTACAATTAAGTCAACTGTGCGATTTACTGTGTACAGCGTCGCGCCTTACTTTACACAACGACATGCACCGTAAAGAAACAAGACAGGAACACGCGGTAAAAACCGAGCTAGCATCAAATGTTCGCTTACCTGAAGTGTCACATCGTAGCTGGCTTGCACTTGTATGAAATTTTTATTTTCGTTATTCATTAATAATAACACATCTGTAACTATCGAAAATACTTTTTTTGTCCTTTATGATCACTCAAAAAAGTTAGCGAAAACTCTTCTTAAAATGAATCCCACCGAAAATTTCAGATGTGCAATTTAAGAAATACGGGAGTCACATTGGACAAAACAATGTGACCCACAAGAGGCAAAGCGGGGTAACCTGCCACTGAAGTTAATGAATAGTCGTAACGCCAGCGAGGTGATAAACTGAATTTGATTACCATCAATCGACTGTAGGTGTACATCACAAAACGTTACCCTCTCTTTGCTGTTTGCTGCCCGCTTCACTCACGCTTGTGCCGTTGGCAGTCTTTCTGAGGCGCTTGTCATTTTTTTTGGTAGGCTTCCATTTCTTCGTTTGTCTCAGCAGGGGCATCTGCGGAAGCAGGCGTTTGATGAGTGGCGTCACCATGGACTCGAGCCAACAGGGAGGAGGGGGGGGTTTACATATTCTCCCACGCCCAGCTGTGCATGGCTCTGCCGTGTCCGGGTAAAGGGGGATCCTGTCGGTTGAACCGACGCCGCGTGCTTGGACTTTCAAGGCCCCCCTGGCAGGGACAACGCGCCCCTTTGGCCCCGGCTTCACGTAGACTGCAACCTTGGGCTGAACCACCCAGGGGAAATTGGCAGCTGCCTTTTCCTGTCCCTCCCCGTCTATTTTTGCCTTCTCTCTCACTTTAAATCTTTCTGTGCGCTCTTCCATTTATTCCTATTTTCTTTGTGTATACCATATGTATATACCATACGTTTGTGCATACCGTATGCAAAACAAAAAAATCCAACAATATATTAGCTTACCAGTTAGGTCATGCGCTGTTGCGTTGTAATAGCCACCTAAAGTGTCATTGTCGCCGCTCCAAAACGCGTGATCTATGACGTGAGCATCGAACACCACTACCACATTGCTCGGTTTGAACGAGTGACGCTCGCTGCTTTCAAGGATGGCAGTGGTGAAATCGATGTGCTACTGCAATAAAGTGTACATATTTCAAAAACGCAAACTCAATCAACGAATCAAGGATTCCACAGTTACAAATAACTCACGATGTGCTGTAACATATAAGGCAGTTGAATGTTCTTTCTGTGCTCACCACGTCGTGCATACTACGTGCATAATACACTTATAGAGTGATAAAAAGCCGTCGCTCCTTATCAAAAAAGCCAGTCTTGATCCGTTCTTGCTCATGACTGTTTGGCCAAGCAATGCCTTCTTCGCTTATGCTGTTTAAAAATTGAATACATGTTCAATGCACGCATGAACTGACGACTCCGATAAATCAAATCTGTCTGCAAGGGAGTACATACTCGAGTGGCTACCGAGGTAGCTCAGCCCTACCAAGCAAGTCTTATCGGCACTGATCCGTGCGCGACCACCAGCAGAATTGGGGAAGAACGGGGACGTTTTGTAGCGGGAAACGAGATCTTTGAACGTCTCGCGTGACAGTTGGAACATCCGTTTAAACTCGAAACCAAAGTACCGGTCAACAACGTCCTCGCAATACCTGGGTATGCGATTTCTGTCCACTCTCGCTGATTTCACCGCTATTGCGGCGACTAAGTCGTCGTACTCTTCGTCACTTTCAGAATCCGTCAGCTACATTCGTAATTGTGCCAAACTCTGGCTTTCTCCTTGCGCCCCAGTATTCATTCACCAATTAGTCCAAGTTGCTCACCTGTATCTCTGTGTCAGGTTGTCTATTTTGGTCTGCACCTGTCGGCGAGTCCTGATGATGCTGTTCTGTGCAAGGGCTACAACGATGGCATCATATACTCTAGCGTTGTGCTTCTCGCCCCGGAGCTGCGGCAAGTGGTCTTCCCACAGTCTGATAAACATTCAAGTCTCCGCCTCGGTCCACATTGACCGTGGCTGTGTAGACGTGCTACCTTTGCGCTCCTCGGCTGATGGTCCGAGCAACGGGGCTGACGAGGTGCTGGGGTTGTCCATATCTGCTGCACTGTGCACGTGCGTGTGCCTCACACATCTATAAACAAACAATATGGCACTACGCTTGCCGGTGGCGGCTTGGCGAAGCGTTGGTGTAGAGGGTACAGGTGCTGATGTCCTTAAATATAGAATTCGTGGCCCTTGGACGTTGGCAAGGCACTATAATGCCATATATGTCCATCATCGTTTTATCGTCACGACCGTTTGCCATTCATTCTCACTACACACGTTTCACGTCACTTTCGTGGTTTTAATACTTCTGTCAGATTCTGTCACACGCTTCACACAAGATCTGTACCCCGCCATGCGCCTGCGACAGAATCTTTCACATTTCCCATCGCACGACCTGCTGTCGGTTATCCGTAGTTAAGAGCCTCTGAGCACGGCAGTTATGTTCACTCAGCACATGCTATATTGATGCCTCCGCTTCCGCACCAATTCCTAGATTGGAACTTGAGGATAGCTCTTGCTCAAGGGTGGTGGTAGTGCGGTACTCCTGTTGAGAACTGGCGCAGCTTCAGCAGAATCCACAACACACTGAAGCAAACTAGTCACATAGCCTGCAATTTTTGGATGAAAACAAAACAAAAAAAAGATTACTTACTATAATCTTTAGGGATGGTCATGATAGCCTTTTTTTTTTCCACGTCAACTTATGATGGCATACAATGTACAAATTGCTTTTATGCATACCTCAGCCCAAATAAAGAAACATGCAGTTTGGTGCCCATGCAGTTTGCAAGCTGCGACATTTGCTTTTGATGCATGCAGGCCGGCATTGCTCATCGTAATTCCTCTGTTTTCAGTATCGTAGTGTTTCGATACTTAGATGAATTAGGCTTGTTTTGTTACACTATGAACAATTTCAGGATGATATATGTAAAGGGGTGATGTCACAGCTTACCAGCAAATCTGAGTTTTATGTGGTAGTGAAGCACGTTGGGTCCCATTAATCAGTTCGACATAATTCAAGCCACTGTAGGCTCCAATTTCACTCAAATGCATCATTTGAATCACGCTGTCAAAGATTTCTGTCGTATGTGCTTTCATACGCACCTTGTGCATCTGGAGAGATGTGATATCAGATTGTTAACTTGTTCTTGGAGGTAAATGGAATCTTGGAGGTAAATGGCTCCTCCCGCGCCCTGCCGTTTGCCCCAGCCCCGGAAGCATTCCGCGACACTGGCCTTCACCGCATCCCATTCGCTGCCGCCTAAATCCTGTCCGTTAAGCAGCGAACGGCAAAGAAGCCTTGCGACATCTTTTGTGGCTTCGTTATCTTTTAAGAGCCGTGGGTTCAGACGCCACGGTCTCTTGCCCTCTGCTACAAGGTTGGAGTCGGCGAATCTCAACGCAAGGAGGCAATGGTCACTCAAAGGTGGAGGAACACAACCAAGCTGAGCGCATGCTAGAAGCAAGTGAAGGCGAGACATAGAACCGATCGATCCTCGATCTGGAGGCCCTCCCCGTCTAAGTCATTCCTGACTGAAAGGGGCGAAGGGTGCGCCAGGCGTCGACCAGTCCTAGCTCGTCACCAAGCTGCCGCAGCTCTAAATCGCCGGCCTTATCTCTAAACTTTGGAGTTCCTCTAAGGGAAACATGGTCGACCTGTTCTAGAACACAGTTGAAATCACCTACAAGAATTAAACGAGATGGACCAACCAGATATGAATCCAAGGAGCTAAAGAAAGCCTTTTGGTCCTTCCTCTGTGTGGGGGGCGTAAATATTAACAATATTAATACCAGAGTCAAGATCTACTGACAGAACACGGCCATCCGAATCCCTGGCATAGCGCAGCACAGAGCCGGTGAATCGCGGCATCAAAAAGATGGCGACCCCCCCCCCCCCCCGACAATGTGCGGCGCCATATCTCCAGTAAGATTTGGTGCCAAACTGTCTGTCAAAGTTGTAAATCTGACCCAGTTTAGACACAAAAGTTTCCTGTAAAACAAGGATGCCTATTTTACGAGATCTAGCTAGGTGGATGACCTCAGCTTGTTTCGATGCTCTTGTAATACCACGATAAGTTGAAGGTAGCTAAAGTAAGAGAAGGAGTAGCCATAGTGGAGATAAAGGGAGGGAAAACTAAGAACTAGAAAAAGGCTAAGAAAGAAATCTAGAAAAGACGAGAAAAAGAAAGGCCAAGTAATTTGAAAAATACTAGCCGTCTGAAAAGCTACCAGCAAAAACTAATGAGAACTCTCCTCACAGAGGGAGTCCTCATGTGTGGACGAGAACTCTGATTCGGACAAGAGTGAGCATTCACAATTGCCTGGACCACAGTTGGGGCAAGAAGAAGCCTCCGACTTACCCCCCAGTACTGTCCTGGACGGTCGACGAGGTAGACTCATCGCCGGATTCCGCCGCTGCAGCGCGCTTCAGCTCGGGCAGGTCCAAGTCGCCGGGTCCGCCACTCGAAGCCGCCGCCAGCCGCTCCTTTGAAGACTCCCGGGACCTCACACGACGTTTCCGCCCGCGAACCAGCATCCAGTCCAGGTCCATGTTCTCCTCCTTGTCACTATCCTAGGGCCGCAGGCACTTCGGAAGGGGGGGGTCTGCAGGCGCGGCGGCAGGGGGGGGCGGCGGCGGCTCGACGACAGGAGGGGGCGAATTCTCAGCTAACTCCGACGACACCCCCTCCTTGCTTCCTCCTGGAGCAACTTCAGGCTCCTTCTATGGACAGGGGCAAGCCCTCGGCGTTCCGCCCGAGGTGCCTCCCGGCTGTCAGCTCCGCTGCTGACCTCCTGTGAAGGGGAAGAGACGGCAACGGACGAATACGTGCGAGTCTTGCAGCCCGACGTAGCGTGATTCCCCCCGCCCCCCTGCAGCGTTTGCATTTTTCATTGCAGGTGGCGTGACCGAACACACCACAACGCTCGCACTGGGGGGTCTTGCAGCCGGCTGCATGGTGCCCTGGCAGAAATCACTTCCGGCACTGGCGCACCACACCATCGTACTCACACTGTACGATCCAACCCTTGATCCGCAGAAGGTTAAGGAGGGGTCGCGCCATTTCCATTTTCACGCGCATTACACCGCTCAAAACACTCTCGAACCCGGGGATGCCTTCGTAGACAACTGACATATTTCCATACTGACTGAGCTCTTGTTGGAGTCCAGTGGCGTTTCAGTGGGCTGGGTAGCCCGACACTCGCACGTTCATCGTCCGAATACCGCGGTACTCAAACCACACTTCCTGATTGCCAACATTAAGGACAGGCTTGGCGAGAAAACGCTCAACCATTGCCATGTTGGCAAAGCTCACCTCGTACCTACCGGCACCAAAATCCTGAACGCACTTCAGCTCATTGAGCGAGAAGCGCTTGACTAGCTCCTTGCAAATGTCAACACCATTGACACCCTTCGGAACGCGGACCCAAAAAAGGTCAGCGATAGAAGCTGCGAAGGTGCCACCATCGCGGCAAATGTACCACGAGGTGGCTATGCCAGAAACAAACTAGCCTACCAAATAGAAATCTAAGGTAAAAAGCTAGGCCTATCCTGACGAAAAGAGCGTGAAAAAGGAGAGAAAACTTCACTGAAACCTGCGAAAAAGGTGACGAGAATCCGACCCGGAAGCCCGCCGGTTCACCGCATGCACGAGCAAGGCACCTCCTACCTGCAAGGAAAAAGAATCCTGCGCCAAACAGAGGGAACAAACAGCGCTAGGCTCGCGAGGAGCGTGCCATAGCGCGTCCGGTCACGACGCGGCAAGCAACGCTCTCAACACAGTTGGCCGTGTGCAGAAGGTGCTGTTTAGGTAGCAGACGACGGCACTGCTCCCTACAGCTATATTGTGACGGCACGCACCTCATGGCAAGATGGCGGTCGCCGGCGGTGGGCGGAGTGTACAGCCCACGACTTATACGGCTTATTTTGGACTGAAATAATGTTTTACAGTCCAGTTTTCACACGTGTACACGCATATTTGACCCTCTACCTCCGTTTTTCGCCGAAAACCGCAAATTGTTGGGTGACCATGTCATGGCCCCTTTAAGTCTGAACTTGAGGAGCACATAGGTTCTTGCTACAGTTAAAAATTTCAACACACTTGTGGTGCTTAAGAAAAAAAACATGGAATATCTGCTGTTCACCTCTGGAAATGAAACAAACCTCTTGATAACATGATTCTCATACAGTTGCACTGATTGCTGTGCCTCCCAACTGGATTTCCTGTCGTACTGAAGTACGTTTTAAACAATGTGCTGGTGGACAATTAATTTGTCATACAGTCAAACCGTTATGACGGTGTGCAGGACTGTCAAAATGTTTTGACATAGTCATTTTATTGTAAAGGTGGTGTGCTGTAATGCTCACGGCATAGTTGGTATGTCTCAAAGCAGTCATTATAAGGGTCATTGCATTTTGTGGGTATAAAGATGTGGTGCTATTTTATAGGGCAAAGACGAACAGAACCAACAAGACTGGGCACCATCATTCTGCTGAAGAATAGTACTACTCCATGGCGAAGAATTAAATACCTTTGGCTCCACAACGAATGCCTGAGCAAACATGTCGCATTCTGCCAGCACGGCATCCCACGATGGTGGCTTATCCCTAGCCATTTGTCCAAGGAGAGCATTCGAGTACTTGACAGAGATGGGGATTGTAGTGTTATCAGTTCACAGGAAACTGAACCTAGGTCATAGCCTGAGCGCCTGAGGAGCCCGTTTTGAGACTACCGGTCGACACTGAACCCAAACAACTCACTTTATTCTGCTCAGTACAGACGCTTCACATCTAGGAGGGGGCGCCACTCATTAACACAATAGTAGCGACCTCTACAGGGATGAAGTCCTCATTGTAGCCTTTCGTCACTGCCAATACTGCGGACTGCGGCCCGGCCTCCTTGACACTGTTGAGGAATGCTGTCCAGTCACTCTGGGTAGGCTTCTCGATACCAAGCCTTTTTTTCTTCGATAGTGGTGCTTGCTGTTCGTCAAGCCGCCTTTTCTTTGCGGTCACAGATGCAAAGTGAATGTGTAACACTGGCAGGCAAGGCACGCTATTCAGGTACGGAGGCAGCCATACATTGTCTTTGTCAGTGCAGGCTTGGCTGTCACGAAAGTTGGCAGCTGCCTCTAAATAAAACAGAAGAGCACCAATGTGTGAACATGCCTCCCCGAGGCCTGCCATACACGTGCAATGTGCTGCCTTGACAGCACCATCCTTCTTAAATAAAAGCCATGGCTCCAAAGCCTGTGTGGTAAGTGCCTGAGAGTGGTTTACCTGCGAATGTAAAATCAGTTTAGTTCGGCTTCTGACAGCGTTGTGTAAAAAAGGAAAGCCATTTAATCATACGCGAACGAAGCGCGATGATAAAAAACCGCAATCACACAGTAAATGCATTCAGTGTCAGTGCAGAACAGAGACGTCCGCGAAAAGCACGACACAACACAGTACTCAACGTCCTTATATTAGCACATGCGCGGTACATTGCGAGCTAAAATGACACGCACATCCATTTTGTTTTTCTCGCCTAAAGTGGCCTTCTGGCAGCTAGTATCAGTACACTTGCATCAAAGCACAGGTGACTTGTAAGCTCGGTCTCGTGAATTTTACGCCCTAGGGACGGCCTTTTATCGCGATCGATCAAAGCTGAGGGCGAGTGAATCACGTCCCAACTTCAGTCTCGTTTGCACTCGACCGCAATCGAAAGTGCCCCATGCAACGGTGCTTTAACGTGCGTTACTTCGCAAGCGCTGTTAAGCCCGCAGCTTCAACCACATTAGTAGAGAATCGCACTATCATCAAATTAATTGGTAAACTCTCGCGCTTACAGCCGGAATATAACTTCAAGACGCCAAAGATTATCTTACCTTTGCGCGCACAACAACCCAGTCGCCGTGACTTTTAAGCAATGGTTCCTTGACAAACACACTTGTCAAATAATTGTGGGCATCCAAAGATTTCTTCGCGCTCAGTGTGTCGTCGTCTCTTCTTGTAGTCCTTGTCTTGTTTGCGCAATTCAACATTTCGGATCATGAACCAACAAGCCCAACTCTCAGCCATTCGCCTTTAGCTGTTCGTGCGTCACGAAACTTGTCGTATGCACCAAGTAGTCCTTTATGTCCGAAAGTTCCACCTTCGGGACGAGTTCGATCTCAAATGCGGCTTCTTTGCTCGTCAGGATGAGCGGGTCAACGCCACCGCAGAGAGCCACTTTGTCCGTGTACCGCTGCTTGGCATTTTCTCGGCAATTTCTCGGCGCACGCGCTCAAGCGAGCCGAGCGCGCATCGCCCATGGCTGCAGCAGCTTCACAGTCGGTAAATCCAGCTGATACTTCAAGTTACAACAACAGCTAATTGCCGAAAATAGCCTTGTAGGCAGAGGACGGGGCAACGGCGGAATGAATGCACTGGACGCGTACTGGACGGAACGCCGGCCTTCAATATGGCGGCCACGCGGTTGCCAGCATAGCTGGCGCACTTTTCGCTGCCGCGCCCGGCAACCTGACGTCACGTGAATACAACCTATAGATACTTGAGTTTCTTGCTGCTCGGTTTTCAATGTGTTACTGCGCTGCGAGTGATCCGACCTGTCCGTGTCTGGCGTGTTTTTCTCATTTCCTACAGAGCGGGAATTCAGACACGGTGTCTGGCCGGTGTGGCGTATACAACCGATTTCGAGTGTTCTGGTGTGAACAGGGCTGGCGTGTTTTGGTATGGTGGGTGACAGTGTATTCTGATGTGGTCCTAGCCATAATTTCGCGCGGTTCAGCACTGTTGCTAGAACTTAAGTCTGTGATTGCACATTTTATGATGCAGAATGAAATAAAAAATAGAGTATGCTGCATAATATGCATTATTTTTTGAAGAGTAGATGAGCCTCAAGAGGGGCTGATTCATTTTCAAAAGTGCAAACTGAACAAAACCTGCTGGGTAAAGGAACTAAACAAAAAATTAGCATGAGCTTGCTTCGCTCTGATAACTTGCATAACTCACCATTAGTGAATTGCTGTATGTGTCCGCTCCTGCAGACTCTTGCGAGCTGCCTCTTTGGACACCCCAGGATGTTTCCACTGCCAAGGAACCTCCCCAGCACTGCCACAAAAGTATTCGGCAAAGAGGTCGCTGGTAGCTGCAGCATCCTTGGAATAACTCCTAGAACGTGTTGCCTTAAGTGTGAAAAAGCGTGGGTCCGAGCTGTCCCCTGATGCTGCCTCGACACTTTGCCGCCACTGCCCTGGCACAACATTCCCAGAGCTATCCTCGGTGTCGGCGAACTTGTGGGTCTCCGAGTTGTGTGTGGACAGGAAGTTGTGTAAGACACACGCAGCCTTAATCACATAGTCCACATTGTCCTGGTAGAGAGAGATCGTCCGCAATAATATTCTCCATCTGGCTGCTGTAATCCCGAATGGATTCTCTACATAGCATCTGGAAAAAATGAATATGTTATTGCGATAGCAATCATATGGACACTCTCGGCTGATTTTTGCCGTCGCCGTCATGCTCCGCATATGTATAAGTATGTATATATATATAAAAAGGCACAAAGAAAAATAAATCGGAAAAATATTCCAATGCACCTGACCAGGGATTCGAACCAGCGATCTCTCGCTACGCAGCGCGCTGCGTTAGACCACTCAGCCATGCACGGTTCATGCGCTGGCATAACAGCAAGCTCTTTATAGACACCAATTACCGCTAGCGGTATCGGGATCTCGGAGGAGCCTGAGCGTGTTTTCTATCATGCAGCCCTCATGTGTCCCCTCATGCAGCCACTGCGACCTTTGGTTTTACGAGCGCGGTCGTCGCTGGCGGACGCGTTATCTCGCAATCTCAGTAGCTGACAGCGGGCGACGAACAGTGTCGAGCGCGAAGTGGTTATTAAAGGAAGGTGGAAGAGATAAGTGCCGGCTCATAACTGTCTATCTTAACTGAGGTCACTTCAACAAGCCGGCACGGGGGGAGGGGGGGAATGGGGAGGGAAAAGGACAGGAGAAGAGAAAGGTGGGAGAGGGTGTAATTTAGGAGCGGGCGCACGCCCGCGTGATGCCTCCGCGCCGAGAGAAAAAAAAACTGGTTGCGGGGGAGGAAGCCCGTCAGGCAGGTCGGCGGGGCGAAGACGAATGTAAACACACATCACGTGACGCGCCAGCCGACGCGTGAAGAGTTCGGTGCAGCAGGCAGGAGAACTACACAACACCCAGTTCGCAGTCATCGAAAAAGTCGAGTAGGGCCTCGGCCGGTCTGGAGGCGCGCGCTCGTATAGGGCGTATAGGGCGTATAGCGCCTTCCCGAGCTTGTAGCGATGACCACCAGGGAATCGCAGATGGTTCAGACTCACGTGTGGAAGTCCCAGGCGGCCGTAGACACCGAAGAGCTGACGGCGCTGGTCGTCGTAGCCGGGGCACTGCAGCAGGATGTGCTCGAGGGTTTCCTCCGCCGGACACTGCGCACACGATGGACTCCCGTTGCCGGAGAGGCGGAAGAGTCGTTCCGCGGTGCGGGCACAGTCTGTGCGCAGTCGTAGGAGGAAGGCCCGGGCACGCCTGCCGAGGCCAGCTCTCGGTAGCGGCCGTGGGGGGATTCCCTGTGGCCACACGTGAGTCAGGGTGCAGCACATGGCTCGCGATACACAGTTGCGCAACGTCACTCACGCGGATGAATGAGGTGATCGGTGTGCTGGTGTCGTGGGCCTCGTTGGCAAGGGTGTCCGCCGCTTCATTGCCGCGTATCCCAACGTGCGAAGGCACCCACTGAAAGACAACGTCACATCCACTGTTCACTATCACCGCAAACTTCCGCGCGAGTCGTTGAGCGAGGGGGGTGCCGCGTTCTCCGCGCGCGAGGGCGAGAAGTGCGGCCCGCGAGTCGCACAACACTGCCGCTGATGTTGGTATAGGAGCTCGGCGAGTTGATCCGCCGCCAGATCGATCGCCGCAAGCCAACGATCGCCGCAAGCAACGCCGCAAGCTCAGCGGTGGTTGAGGACGCGTTGAAGGGAATCCGGCACTTCCCCTGCAGGCCAAGAGAAGGGATGACACACGCGGCTGCCACCGAACCAGCCGCGGTCACCGAGCCGTCAGTGTACACAAGGACGCGGTCCGAGAGGTGCTCCTCGATCGTGGCCGCTGTCTCCTGCTGTAGGGCACACTGAGGGGTGCTTGTCTTGGCCCGGATGCCAGGAATCGTGGTCTTGATGGCGAGGCCGCGATCCTGATGAGGTGGCATGGGAAGCCAGCCTGGAGTCCGGTGTGTCGCGCACGACTGTGACGTACTCCTGTGTGCGTGCGCCCATGCCTGCGTGCGGCCGCGAGAACAGCCGGTTCGCCAGTCGCCGTCCCTCCGGTGTCCTATACATTCGGTAGACATGCCGCAACGCACCGCTCTTCGCACGCAGCGAGAGAGATGTCTGGCCTGCCTCCGCCAGTGTAGGGCCCACGGGTGAGGTGCGCGGAAGTCCGAAGAGACGGCGAACAACACTACGGTGGTTCCTTGTCGAGCGCGTCGCACTGCGCTGGTCTCAGTGTGACGAGCGGCACGGCGTACAGAGTCCTGGCCGTGGCGACTCCGTTGTACAGCCGCAGGGCGAGATCCGGGAGCAGCCCTTGCCACCGGCGAGGAGTCTGGAGGCCATGTGCGCAATCCTCCTCGAACCCTTGCGGAAGTCCGCGACCGCAGGCTTCCAGCTGAGCTGGTGGTCAATGGTGAGGCCGAGGTACCGTACCCTGCGTTGCCACGGCAGGCGACGACCACGCAGAGAGAGTTTTGGCACCTTGTAGCGCGCACAGGGGTCCGGGTGCACGAGAAGGGCCTCCGTCTTGGCGGCGGAGAGGACGAGACCGATGCTGCCGATGAAACCGTCAACTGCGTCGATGTGCGCCTGCATGCTCCGGCGTACGTGGAGGCCGCGCGGTTTGGGTCCGCTCGCGAACAGGGCGATGTCGTCAGCGTAGACGGCTACGCGCACCTCGTAAGCTGTGTCGCGGGGAAGAAAGTCAGTGATGCGCGCGAGGGCGATGTTAAACAAAAAAGGGCTCAACTCACTGCCCTGCGGCACACCAGCGTTCACAGGCCGAGGCGCGCTGAGTTCACCACCGACGCGAACACGAAACGTGCGGTCACTGAGGAATGCCTCCACGTACGCCAACATATTCCCACACACACGCATGTCGCGAAGGGCGTCCATGATGGTGGGGTGAGGCAGAGAGTCAAATGCACTGCGCACATCAAACAGGACGAGGTATAACCGGCCTCACCACGGTGTTTGGCCTCCTCGAGAGAAGGCTGACGACGTCGGAAATCGAGTCGGCCGTGGAGCGATGAGCACGGAAGCCGCTCTGCTCCTCCGCCAGGAAATCGAGGGCAGCGGCAATCCATTGAAGGCGCCGAAGGGCCATTGCCTCGAAGAGTTTCCCGGCGGCCGAGGTGAGCGACACGGGCCGATTCGACGCTGGTTCCGACGCCGGCTTCCCCCGCTTGTGGATGGGTATGACAAGGGCCTCCTTCCACGATGATGGCAACTCTCCTGTGCGCCAGACGGCGTTGAAAGCGTCCAGGAGTTGTGGAAGTTGGCCCCTGTCAATATTCCGCAACATCTGGTACGTAATCCCATCAATGCCGGGCGCTGAGCGGCGCTTGCGAGTGTCGAGGGCAGCGCGAAGCTCTCCGATCGTGAACTCCGCCGTGCACAGCTCGCCGATCGTGTCAACAATGGCAGGTGTTGGAAAGAACCGCCGGGGTGCGAAAAGTTCAGGCCTCACAGGAGTTGGGAGCACAGGGGCGTTGTCTGCTGCGGTGTTGACAGATAGTCCCGCGAACGTGTCGGCGAGCAGTTCGGCGAGCTGCGCGGCAGAAATGCCGAGCGCGACGGCGATGGAGAGCTCCGGAAATCGTGGGGCACGAATGCGCAGCATTGACCGGAAAATGCGCCACGATCGCCGCTGGTTGCGCGGATCGTCGAAGGTTCGGCAGAGGCTGGACCAGCCGCGATCACGACGTTGGCGGGCGTGTCGGCGACAGACCGCGTCAATGCGGTTGTAAACGGTCCAGTACTCTGCTTTCTCCGAACGATCCGCTTTGCGCTGCACCAGTCGGCGAGCCGCTCGCAGGTTCAGCAGCTTGATATCCGGTGCTGGGGTGCCGGCCGGAACGCGACACACCGTCGTGGCAGCACTCGCGCACTCGGAGATGTGTTGTAACACGTCTCCCGCGACTGGCACTGCAGCACACAGTTCGCGGAAGCGGGGCCAGTTCACAACACTATAACTCCTGGTGCACTGCACTCGCGCGTGGGGGTCAAGGGTTATCGGATAGTGGTCCGATCCCTGAGTGTCCGGAGCACGGCGCCACGAGTAAAAACAATCGTCCGAGACGAGTAAGAGATCAAGTGCGCCCCGCTCCGCACAGCGCCGGGACGCACAAAAGTCGGGCGGCCATCGTTGAGTATGTGGAAACCCGCAGTCAGCAGGTTAAGGTCGCGGAACGCCTTATATATAAGAGGGTATATTCTTTTATAGCAAACAGAAATGTTATTTGTGAAGAACAGTGTGGATTCCAACCAGGTTGATCAACTCAGACGGCTCTACTCCGTATTAAGGATAGCCTACTTCATAACTTTGAGAAAAAGCTTTACACTCTAGGAATATTTCTGGATTTCCGTAAGGCTTTTGATTCCATAAAACATGACATATTAATTAGGAAACTGCAAAAGTATGGAATGCGCGGGATTGCGCTTGATCTAATGAAAAGCTATCTCTGGGCCAGAAAACAATATGTGCAGCTTCATAATTTTAGGTCTGACCTGGGTGTAATTAAGTATGGGGTTCCCCAGGGATCCATACTTGGTCCTTTACTTTTTATACTTTATATCAACGACATAGTAAACATTCCTTTCACACCAAACATAGTCATGTACGCCGACGATACAAATGCATTCTTTTCTGGTTTAGATCTCCGTGATATTGAGATAACCGCAAATCTCTGGATGAATGAACTGAAATCATGGACTTACAGTCAATCAGCTAGAATTAAACATAAAAAAAAACGAAATTTATGCTCTTTAAGCAAAAAAAATAGGCCTGTAGATCATGCTATCTCTTTGATTTTCAACGGAGAAATTATAATGCAGGTAAATAAAATTCAGTTCCTTGGCGTATGCTTTCAAAGCGACCTTAGTTGGTCTGACCATGTGGACAA
>JALIZH010012659.1:0-111303 GCA_030522465.1 Rhipicephalus appendiculatus | reverse complement strand
CCTCAGTGTTTTAAGAATTTTTAGTTTCAAGGGACCTTGCTTGCAAGACGTTTCCAGGGTCCCTTGAGTGTCTCTTGTAATGAGATTTTACTGAGAAAAATCGTTTTTTATTCTTTTTTCTCTTAAAAAAAGAATTTGAGCATGACTGAGTATTGTGTTTATGAAAACTTATTTCTCGCCAATAAAACGGCTGCTATTGATTCGTCATGCAGTACTTTGCCTTCTCTTTGGTTACTGTTAGTTACCAAGATTAACATTTTGCATGTGGCATCTCTGCTGTTTCAAAGTTCATTCTCTAAAGTACTCTACTCTATTAATTGAAAATAAAAGTGACTTCTAAGCAAACTTTGACTAGTTGCCGTAAAAGTCTGCAGTACATATGAACAAAAGAAATGTATATATATTGGCATAGGCGTGCGCACGAGGGGGGGGGCAGAGGGGGCGGCCGCCCCCCCCCTAGTCACCTGAAAGAGGGGGGCGCAAATTCTGCCCCATACATTGACTTAATAGGAAGGGGGGGCGCTGCGATGAACCTTCGCCCCTCCCTGCCCCCCCCTGAAGGGGAACCCTGCGCACGCCTATGTATATTTGGCTTTTGGTTATATCAAAATGGGTGCAAGTGAGAAATGTGCTGGACTTCGATACCATCTCGGGACAATGAATACCTGGCTCTTCACTGTTTGGTACAGATATTTTGGATATTGAAATATGTGCAGTCACTTCAGGAAATGGTCTACATAGAACGAGGACCTATTTGCTGACCTCAAGCGGAACAATATGACAGATGAATTGAAAGGTCCTTGGAATTATCAACAGCCTGTTACGTTTGGCCGAGGTGGGCTCCAAGCCGTGAGAGGAAGACTCCGTGAGAACGAACATTTTAGTGCGGAATGCTTGCCAAAAGAAGGTGTACAAAAGGATGGCCCCATGGTGTTGTCTGCTGTCCTTTGTAAAGGAATGCCGTGATCACAGGGGTGGGGAAACATAACGCACATGCACGGCAACAAATTATCGTACGGAACAGCTGAGCCAGACTTGGGCGCTGGCTGATAAGCGATGCATGGTGTGCTAACGCAACACTGTAAACATCATGTCTCCTCTATGTTGCCAAGAAGTGTAAATTTAAAGGCTTGTTTTCTTTGTTAGACACAATATTAAGAGGCGCAATAGTGGTTCTCAATAATACTATGTTGCCAATGTATCGTTTGTCTGTATGCATCTACCTGTTTCATTCTCCGATTCGTTCATCTGCACCTTGAATACATGCAAACATGCAGTGTCCTAGTGCATCAATGGGCATAGCTAATAATTGTACTCGTTTCATAACATGCAACTTTTGTTTTTCATCACTAAAACGCAACATAATGTCTGAATGCTGTCACCACCTTATATCTCAGCCTTGATTGATCAGCTTATCAACAGGTACCACTAGATGCACTCTGTTCACGTTGTCTTTCTCTGTTTCTAAGTTGTTTCCATTTTATGGAGATGCGGGATAAAACCAACTCGGTAAGTGCATTAAGTGCAAGTGACCCTTGGGCATGTGTTTGCTCTGTGTGGCTGCTTTGTGCATGTCCTCCTTGGAGCTTAAACCATCAAAACTAAGGAGCATTGCACTAAAAAAATGACGAGCACAAATAGGGGGGAGCAGACAACAGACTGTCGCTGCTAACAACTGTTTGAGTCGCACTCGTTGAGTTTATATACACATTTTCATGGTGTTGTGCATGCGCAACAATGTGTTGGAAACAAAAAATCAAATACTATAACAGGAAATGAACATGTGATATTACCTGCAGTATGACTGGATGCAAGTGACAGCTGTGCATGTCAAAAGGAGCCCTGCAGAAGTTGCTATTCAGAAGCATGCTAGGTCCACCTCGATGGAACAGTGGTTACAGTGCTTGGCGGCTGACCCAAAGGTCATGGGTTTGATCCAGGCCGCTGCAGTTGCATTTCAATGGAAGTCAAATGCTAGAGGCCCATGTACGGCGGCTGATAGTTCAAAGTTTAACTAGAGACATCTTGTCAAAACTAGACAAAGAACAAGCAATGCCAAAGACACATACAGTATAACACTTTATGTCTGTGAGATGTATACTTAAAGTTACTTTGTTAATGTAGATGTAGATGTCAGACAGTGCTTGATCAAGTATGCCTTAGATGTCTACTGTCTGAATGTGTGCTTGATCTCTGTCACACGCATTCTAGACATGTAGTATAAATCCGTTATGTTGCATCCAACATTATTTGACTACTAAATTGTGTTGTCCTTCAATGTCTGTTTACTCTGAAAAAGGTCGTAGCAGTCTTGCATCTCTGTAGCCATTTGCAGTCCACTCATATTATCATCACCACCATCATTCTCAGCCTGTTTAATGTCCACTAGCAGGACGAAGGCCTCTCTCACTAACCTCCACTTTACCTTATCTTGTGTGAGCTGATTCCATCTAATGCCTTTGAACTTCTTAATTTCATCACCCCATGTAGGTAACACAACAGGTGGTCAGCTGCAGCATTCCGGTGTTGCAGCTGACCACCTGGTTGTCTGTCCTGCACATTATGTAGTCAGCACAACTCCTCTTCTTTTGCTTAACATCAACTGGAATATTGGTTACCACTGTTTGTTTTCTGAATCATTCCACTGTCTTCCGATCTCTCCATGCTACCCTATCATTTTTCATTCCATTGCACACTGTGTGGTCCTTAACTTTTCCTCTCGCTTCTTTGTTATACTCCAAGTTTCAGCCCCATGTGTTAGTTCTGGCAATATGCAATCATAGTGCACTTTTCAACAGGGGCTTGCCGGAAATTTATTCCCTAGGGTGGTGATAAATTGTCGAGCCTGCAGAGGTAAACTATCAAAGGTGATAAACAGAGTGAAGAATTGGGCTGGCTCGTGATTCATGACCTTGCGCAGAAGAAAACAGGCACGACGAAAAAGACGGAGGCAAGAGCACCGATGAATGTTTTGTTGCTTAGCAAAACAGGCTGCAGTTGGAAATCGATCTAATGAAACCCGATTTTACGAAGCTTCCAATCTAACTTCCAGATATTTAACGCGACTAGCTGTATTGCAAATAGTTTCAATAGCAAAATAGGCTGTAGATATGTGTCCGAATCATAGGCGTGCGCAGGGTTCCCCATTAGGGAGTCAGTCAGTCAACAAACTTTAATAAGGTCCAAAAGGAACTACAAGCTCGTAGTTGCGGGCCGCGCCCACGTTGGGACCGGAAGACCATGGTCCTCCGCCCGTTCGTGGGCCCTTTGGACAGCCCTTAGTTGTTCCTGGGGATCGCCACTTCTGAGGACTTCCTCCCAGTACTCTTGTTTATTAAAAGGCGCATTTTCGTAACGCAGAACATTGCCAGAGCATGTGTTCTAACGAGCAATACTCTGCATTGCACTCAGGGCAGCGTGGGTCGATGTCCGGAGCAAAGTGGCTAAATTTACCTCCGACGGGTAAGATCCCGTCTGTAACATTCTGAACGTAGAAGATTGGGGTCTAGTGAGCTTAGGGTGTGGGAGCGGGAATTTCCTGCGGCCAAGCTGATAGTGTTTAACTATTTCATGAAAAGAGAGTAATGGGTCAGAGTTGTGCTCACAACCCGGACTGTCTAGTGCATCGGGACCATCGCGGAATGTGAGACCTCGCGCTTGGTCATGAACTAGCTCGTTTGGGTTGGGTTTGATAGGATTAACATTGTGTCCCATGTGCGCCGGGAACCATGCGATAGTATGCGAAGCATCAGGTGGCCTTTGCCTTATTATGGCCGCCGCCTCTTTCGAGACTAAACCAGATCGAAAGGCTCGTATGGCTGATCTTGAGTCGGTATATATGTAAGGCCGTGAGGGGTCGGTCATAGCGAGCGCGATGTCAACCTGTTCTGCAGCAGACACTGTGATGTGTCTTAACGAAGCTGCATTAATGATGCTCCCGTCAGGAGCTGCTACAACAGCTACAAATGAATCTGTGCGACCGTACGACGTAGGAAGCTAATTGAAAGCTTTGATGTGTAAAATCAATGAGAGAGCGGACTCGGGCCTTGCGCCTAGCCACGTTATATTGGGGGGTGGACATTCCTTGGGAAAGGGCTAACCTGAAAGGTCCCCCTAACGGTGTGAGAGAGCATGGTGGCATTCTCGTCGATGGCCAAGGGGGCCAGACCGGCAGACTTCAATATGCGTCTGCCTGCCTTCGTAGACGAGAGGCGGATGGTTTGAGCCGTTCTTTGTGCTTCTATTACCTCCGTGAGGGTGTTGTGCACCCCTAGTTCAAGAAGCTTCTCGGTGCTAGTGCTGGTGGGAATTCCCAGTATATGCATTTGATGCTTTTCCTGATCAGTACATCAATTTCTGCCTCCTCCGAGCGGGACCAGTTGACAGCCGATGCGACGTAATTTATGTGACTCATAAGGAATGCATGATACAGTCTCAGGAGATTGCTCTCACTGAGGCCACCTCTGCGGTTCGAGACTCTTGTGATTAATCTGAGCATGCTCTCAGTCTTTGCCTTGAGACGGGCAACAGTTTGAATGTTACTTCCTTTTGCATGAAGTATTAGACCTAGAATCCTGACGGAGTCTACCTTAGGGATTATCTGACCAGATTTGGCATATAGCTTAATGGGAATCTCGTCGAGAGGGGTAGAGTGTCTCATGCCCCTGCGATTTGGTCTATAAAGCAGGAGTTCTGACTTTGACGGTGACAAGCAAAGTCCCGTGCCCAGTAAGTACTCTTCGGTGACATCCAGAGCTTCCTGAAGGGCACTCTCCACGGCTCCGTCGGACCCCCCCCACCGCACCAAACGGTGATGTCATCCGCGTAGAGCGCGTGGTTCGTGCCCTCGACTCTAGCTAGTCTTACCGAGAGACCTCTCATCGCTATGTTGAAAAGCAGCGGTGAGACCACTGCGCCCTGCGGAGTGCCTTTAGCCCCTAACTTGAATTCTTGGGATCTTAGTTGGCCTATTTTAATAGCGGCCTTACGGTCCCTTAAGAAAGAGCTTACATGTGCGTGGAAGCGTTTTCCTAAGTTGAGGTCCGAGATGGATTCCAGAATGAATCTGTGTGCAATGCTGTCGAAGGCTTTGGCGAGATCTAACGCCAGAATACCTCTGACATCCCTGGCGCTCACGTCGATGATCTGCCTTTTGAGAAGCAGCATGATGTCCTGCGTTGATAGAGAGGGCCTGAAGCCGACCATGTTATACGGTAACAGTTCCCGCTCCTCGATGTATCGCGTTACTCTGTCATGGAGTACGTGCTCAGCCACCTTGCCCACGCAGGACGTGAGCGAGATTGGTCTGAGGTACTCGGGCGTGAGTGATTTACCTGCTTTCGGGATAAATATTACAGAGGCTGTTTTCCAGGTCTCTGGGACCCGACCAGTTTCCCATGCACCGTTGATCTCCTTGGTAAGCTTCTCGATTGATTTTTCATCGAGGTTGCGCAGTAGTCTGTTGGAGATGCCATCCGGCCCGGGCGCCGAACGCCGTTTAGCTCCTGTAGCACTTTTACCACTTCTGCTTTAGGGACTGGGGCGTCGAGCTCCTCTGTAGGTTCACCTCTGTACTCGGGGTAGTCCTCGTGCCCCGAAGGGCCTATGGGGAGATACCTGTCTGCTAGGCTCTGAAGTATGTCTACGTCTGTTAGGCCCTCCTGCTGAAGGTCGTGTATTAATCGATCAATAGCTAGGCACCAGGGGCGTAGCCAGGGGGGGGGAGGGGCTTATGGGGCTTCAGCCCCCCCTGAAATTTTTTCGTATTGTGATGTATCGCCGACCAAAAGAGCTAGCTGCACCGGAAATCATCCTGGATTTTTTCTAAAATTGCTTTTCGCAGTCGGAAAGACACTTTGGTGTGAAAATTGCGGACCCCTGGCAGTCCTGTATCTGCCTGTGCAGCGCATGATACCGTAAGAAATATTCTGCAAAAGAAGGCGTAGTGGATTGTATTGCCATTTTAGCGGTGTCACCGCAAAGGAGTAGCAATTGTTGACACGCAGGACGCTCTGGAATTAATACATATAGAAGGGGCCTCCAACAAACCTCAGCTAGCGGGCCGCAGTAACGAAATTTAGTCCCACAAGCGCTGGGAGGACAGTGAAGATGGTGGGGGGGGGGGGGGGTGTGGCAGAGAGTTTGAATCAAAATGTCACCAAACGTTGCCTCTTGAAATAATAAAGAAATCCTTTGCTGCATGGGTCATTTCAGAAGGGTATTTGACGTCAGGTCTCGGAAAACATGGATACTGATTTTCAGAATGACTAAAATCTGGACGCCGATTGCGAATTATAGAGTTTTCGTTTCACGGTGGTGTTGCAACTTATCATGAGCGCATGGGGTGCCTCGCGCACACGCACAAAACACTTGAGACCAGCCCCGTCTCTGTAGCTTGCCTGAACAAAGAGCTATTATACGTAGTAAGGCGAGAAAATAATGCAAATACTATTTAGCACACTCGCAAGGCTATGCTGTATGAAGGCGCGGGCCGCTAGCAAGGGGTCCGCGGGCCACGTGTTTTGTCCCGGCAATGCACTATATTCTTTGAACAAGAGGCATCTACTAATTTGGGCTGCTAGGGATACGCCAATCAGCGGGGGGTGCATCCCCCCCAGTGGATAAGTAAGGGCGGGGGGAGAGCACCCTTGATTCACTCCTTAACTGACCACCCTGACCTCAAAGTTGCTCTGATGCATTCAGTGTTGCCAGTGAGCTGACATTTTTGAGGTCAATCTTTGGAACACACACAAATTTTTTTTCCCTTTCCCTGTCTGAGAAGCGAATCCACATCGACGATGCTGCTAAGGAGACTATAATGTACTAGCAATCCTGCTTTGCCAAAATTACTTCCTTCTAACGGTGATAGTGCTTCGAACAGCCCTCTTTCGGCCAAAGCATGATGACTGTCTTGTGCTATACATGTGTCGTTTTTTTTCTTAAAGAACCAAATCAGAAAAGGGCTAAATTTCACGGGAGCATAAAACGTGCCAAAGTATATTTCTCTTTTAAACGAATTGCAACCAAAATGGGACAATTCCTCATCGTAACGTGAACTCAAAAAGGCAGTTTTGAATTTTAAAAAATCAGCGAAATTCTTTATCTGCTTGGATCAAACTGAGTCAGATCAATTAAATCAGTGCTGCTTCAACAAACCCGACCAAAAAAACCAACGTGACCGGGCCCAATCTGTTTCATTTGGGTCCTAGTTTTCCTATATTGCTTTCATTCGACAACCTTTGCGCTGCATATCATCGCCTTCGTTCACTCCGAGACGGTATATTTGAAATAGAAGACAACTGAAATGAAGATATTGGGCACCGCTTTATTCCTTGAAGATACGAAACGGCGTGAAATCAAATGAGCTAAGAAAAAGAAGACGAAGAAGAGGCTGAAACAGTTTTCAGGCTACAAACAAACAAATAAATAAACGAGCAAACAAACAAACAAACAAACGAGCATTTTTCTGAAGGCCCTCAAGATGCCAAGAACGACAAAACGCTGCCGGCAGTCCAGAATGGTACACATTTTTCCTGGTAGAACCACTCGCTCTACAAGTCTAGTTATCGTCGTTACGTCAATGCAACAAAAGGCGCCACCGACAGAAACACAAGCATGGTGATAATTTTGTCGCAGAATAATATTGCTGTATCGTTCATTTGCTGCAATTTACACTTCTTTACGAGCTAAGTCAAGCCGAAATGAAATGTTACAATCTCTAAAAGCCAAATACAAATTTTACTCTGGAATACTGACGATAGTAGGCTACATAGATTTTAGCCGCAATATATAGATTTGAGGTATTTTGGTGACATGAGCGCACTGGCAACAAAAAAATGTTGGAGCTGGCCCGACCATATAGTCCGTAGCAAAAAAATTTCGTTTCTTTTCAGTTTCAGTTAAAGCGGACTTGGCTTTTTTAGAAGGAAAGCGCCACATATGTATGATCTGGATAGAATAGTTCCATTTCTACCGCGCTCTTATTTCAAGCTCAGTTAGCGCGGCGTTTTGCAATACTACTACTAAGAATAACTTGTGGAGTGTGACGTGCCCAGAACCCCGGTATGGTTATCAGGCACTTCGTAGTGGAGGAATTCGAAAATTTCTACCGCTTGTAATCCTTAACAAGCACTTAAATCAAGGAGGCTCGCGCACTTGCAGTGGCCTCAAGCATTTCGTCTCCATAAAAATGCCACCGCCGCGGCCGGGATGTAACCCACATCATTCGCGTCAGCAGTCGAGCACCGTAACTGCATTACCACCGTGGTGGCTTGCGCTTTGAAAAATTTGCTTGCTTTGTATTTTTTTTTTGTCTTTTATAAATGCGAGTATCACGAGGTCAACAAAAATCTATATTTAATGCGTATTCCATAGAACCACAGCTGTCTATGTGAGCTACGTTGTCTCGTGACCCAGTAGCGTAATGTTTTGGGATAAGTGGTGTTGAAGGGTCCTGCGTAAAAAGTTCATATCTCATAAAGCACGTGAATGTATGTCTATACAACTCTGGAAACGAAGCAGTATGACAGGGGCTCATTCTCAAAACATCGCGTCGTCTAAGTAGCATCAGGTAGCATCCTATATTCCAAAGGAAATTTTACATTTCACTTCTGGTTCTAGTCACTCGTTTGCGGTCAGAAAAACAGGTCATAATTTTGCTCACCGGCAGTTCATCTCAGCAATACATGCACCACGCATGGTTAAGGTTCGCAATCAGTGTGAACGCTTGCTTAGTTTTCATGCATTTGCATGAAAACTAAGCAAGTGTAGCAGTATATTTTTAGTGGGACGTCAGGTGGAAAGGTGGATAAAACTGCCTGGTAGATAGACAAACTTACGTAGTATTGCGTTACAATGTGCACTACCAGAAGGTAAACTTGATCACTGTGTCTATGACAAAGCTCATATATGAATGCAAGTTGGCTAGACGTAACGCTGCTCTTCGTTATTGTTTTCTTCAATAATGAGCTGACAGATTTCGCGGGCGAGCTTATTCTAACAGTGCAAAGTATAGCGGGTAAACAAACATGCGCACACAGCATAAAAAATTGATTCGATCACCGTTTTCAACAGATTTTGATCAATTAGGTTCCCGAAACTAAGGTAATTGTGACGTTTTAGTGAATTCTGCTCGATCGATGATGTAGATGGATCTCCAAACACGAGCGGAAAAACAGGAGCATGCAAATGCACAGCAGAATATAGCCAGGTTTAAATTTAGTGCATTATTTTTTATTATAATTTATATCGTCAGTAATAAATTTGTTTTCTAAATTGCTTTTTCACATGACTGAACTTAAATGATCTAGTTATTGTAACGTAAACTATACAAACTTTCCCACATGAAGCTTTCAAATTCCAAAGTCGGAGTAAGATTTATTTCCAGTAATCATGCAAAAATACATGACGATTGCGGTGCGTGATAGGTGGAACTATTGTTCAAGGTGAGCAGCTGGAGAGGAAAATTATGAGGGCCTTCTTCTCAGGAAACGTGTGATGCAGCAACGTCATGTCAGTAGAATTAAGCGCGAAATGCAAAGTTTCGGTAGTACTAGAATGCCACTTAAACAACGTTCACTTTTGCGAATGGGTCCCAAAGAATGTATACTGTGTTTCCAGAGTTGCATAGACTTTCGTTAGTTCATTTGGGCAGCCCTATGTAAAAGACACTTAATTGTTTCCTCCGCAATGATAAGATAAGTGGGCATATATATATATATATATATATATATATATATATATATATATATATATATATATATATATATATATATATATATATATATATATATATATATATATATATATATATATATATATATATATATATATATATATATATATATATATATATACAGGGTGTTTCAAGAAATGTGTCCACTATTTTTAAAAAATCAGCAAAATGCGGTATTTGCTCGCTGTCTTCATATATGCTTTTTCTGTAGTGGCAGGCATCTTAAGATGGTTGAAGACATGATTTGGGACAGTAATTAAGAATAAATTAATTAACTTTTTTAATTAGTGGAGTTAGGTGGTTAAGTCCAATGGGAGAATTAAAGTCCTTCATGCCAAGAACCCATTTTAGCTTTGAGATTTCGAAAAAGCGGCCTCTATTAATTATTGTTGGCGTAATGAAATTCAGGCGAATTCAACGGCGAAACCGAAACCCAAGTACCGATGAGCGCAACAAGCAGACGACTAGAATGACGTCACTGTTCAAGACAACGGTTACAGAGGTGCAGTTCTTCCCCGTTCGTTAATGTATGTGCGTCATGCGTGCTACTACTGCAAGCGCGCAGCCCACACACTCACACCAAGAAGTCGGTTGATGGTCGATATAGTGACGTTCACTCATTGTGGACGTCTCAGACGAATGTGGCAGTTGCGCTCTTCCGCGTTTCGGTTTCGCCGCTGAATTTGGGAGAACTTCATTGCTTCGCAATTATTCATAGAGGCCGTTTTTTCGAAATCTCAAAGCTGAAATGGGTTCCTCGCAGGAAGGACTTCAATTCTCCCATTGGACTTAACCACTTAACTGCTCTAATTCAAAAGTTAATTAATTTAACTTTCTTAATTATTGTCCCAAATCATGTCTTCAACCATCTTAAGATGCTTGTCGCTACAGAAAAAGCCGCTGTGAAGACAGCGAGGAAATACTGCATTTTCCTGATTTTTAAAAAATAGTGGACACATTTATTGAAACACCCTGTATAGTGCTGACATGCGAGCCCCCCCCCGAACAAAATTCCTGGCTACGCCACTGCTAGGCACTGATTGCTTTTGTGAGTCGTCTAACAGTTGCTTCAGAAGGTTCCACTTGCCTCCCACGCGCATCTGTCCGTCGACAGCCGAGCAAACCTCGTTCCATTGCTGCTTGCTCAATTCTTGGCAATACTCTTCGATTTCACGATTTAACTTCGCTACTTTCTTACTCAACCTCCGATTGAGCCTTTGCGTATTGCCATCTGGCGAGTAAGGAGTTTTTGGCTTCTACTAGGTGCGCCAAGTGCGCATTCATCCTATTGACTTTGAGGTCCGTTTCGACTATTTTAGTAACGGCCTTAACGTCCTCTTTCAGTTTCTTTAAAAGGTCCTCGAAGCAGGGCCGTACCCAGGAATTTATTTCGGGGGGTGTTTATGTGTAGAACGGCTAACTTCGGAAACTGGTGGTCGATGTGAAGGCGTGTAAATACTTTAGTATCACGCGAAAAGTTAAAGCATGAAAAAATTTCGGGGGGTGTCAGAACCCCCCTCAACCCCCCCCCCTCCCTTAGTTACGGCCCTGCCTCGAAGGACTCGTACTCCTCCAAATCCTCTCCCCGGCGTTTACGAAATGCATCCCAATCAACTACGCTGGATGTCCTAAGGGGAGCTGCCTTAACCTGCATAGAAATTTCTACAATAAAGTGATCACTGCCCAGATTTTCTTGCTTATTGTGCCAACTAACTCCGGTGGCGTTAACGAAGGCCAGGTCCGGTGTGGTGTCCCGCGACAATGAAGTACCGATGCGCGTGGGAAACTGTGGGTCCGTAACGAGCTCTAGAGAGCAGTTTGTAACCGCTTGAAGTAGATGGGGCAAAGTTTCATCGCAGCCCCCTCCCCCACCCGGTCGTGTCCAAAAGACAACATACTTCACAATGGATGATAAAATGAAAATGAAGCGATTACGTGCTTCTCACATGGCCTGCCTTTGGTCCCTGGCCTTCCGGGAGTAAAGATGAGAAGCACATAGTTCTTGGAATGAAAATCAGTACAGTGTAGCATTGATCTAGTAACATCAGGGCCCTTAATTCAAAAACATGCGTGGCCAGAATCATAGCCTCCTCTTTAGAGCAGGCTATGTCATAACCCTGCTCTTTAAACAATGATTAGACTAGTCCGACTGATGCACCCACGGCTAGAGTAACTAACGGTGACGGTGTAGCCGTAGCTGATCAGACGCGCCGAGTCCTTACGCAACTATCTATTATATGAATTCAGATTTCCCGCTAAAAGCGTTTACTGTCTTAAATTTCGAGCTACCTCTGATAAACAAAAATTGCTGTCACCGGGCCGATGGGCGCGCGCCGCTGCTAAAATGTCTAGCCGATCATGTTTCAAAGTGTTTTGACCACGGTAGTTTTGACACACCGTAGACTCTTAACGTGCCCAATGGCTAAATTTGGCCGAATAGAGAAAGTATGCCAGTATGCTTGGTGGTCTGGTCTGCAGAATAAATTTAAGGCTTATTTTGTGGTCGGCCTGCAGAATATGGTGGTAGTTGTGAAAGCTTATTTTGTGGTCTGGTCCAGCGCACTGCGATGTCTCACACCGCTTTTACTTTAAATATCAACTGTAAGGGAACGTACGGTCACATTAGGTGAATGAGTATTATTGCCGTTCATGACTCGTGTTCGTGAAGGAAGGAAAGAACTGTCTTTGAAACGTTTCTCCGAAGGAAGAAATGCTTCTGCCACAATACGTGCTTTGAAGCCGACTGTATTGCATTGAATGTAAGTGTGCTCGCATTCCTTTCCATATGTCCTAAAACAAAGAACCACTTACTAGTACTGCTCTTCCGAAAGGGTAGAAGGCAAACAGTGCTGTGTTGCGTGCTTTCCTTACCATTCTTTAACCGTGCATCCGTGGGAAGCAGACAACGCGCTAAAAACGGCGCGAAAGACGCGTACGAAATGCCGTTTTGATCGCCAGTGTATTTTTTCTCTCTTTTTATTATAAAACACTTTGTAAAACGTCACTAGGTGCCATCACTACAGTGCTAAAAGCAGGGTAGTGATAACAAACCAAAGAAAAAAAAAAAAAAAGACGTAAGGGGAGATGGTCCTGTAGCCTGATAGACTTTATTACTGAGTCTAGATTCCGTAAATGCACCTTACTTCAAGATTCACTGAAAATGATATTACCAGTCCAGGAAGATGGTCATCTTTCCTTTGCTTGGGATAATAAATGGTGTCCCACTCGGAAATTAGAAGCGTCTATTACAAAAAAATTTGGATGCCGTATACCTCCACTTAATTTTTATTTATACAGGTCTGGTCTGGTGCCATCTCAAGTGCTGTTACTGTCGAGAGCTTGAAAACATCAATCATTTTTTTACTTTCATGCCGTCGCGTCACTCATCGTAGGAAAAAGCATTTCGAAATTTTATTCAGAAACTTGAAATTACTTAGAATTCTCAGAATATCTCTTTCTTTGGAGCGTCTTCACTGGGCTACAGCTGTAGGAACGTCTGCTTAGCCATATGCGATTTTTTGGTGACACAAGAAACATTCTTTGTTAGTATTATTCTCAATCAAAATTCAGTACTTCGAAATTCCTCTCACTGGTTGATCATATTCCGTATAATTGTATTATTGCTCATCTCTATTGTTCATAGACTAGTCATCCTTCTATTTTGGTTTATACCCTAGGCGACCGATTCACTCCTTATCCTTCATCTCAAGTTAAAAAATTTTCTCCTTATGTTAACCGCCAGTTTCATGGCCAATCCCCCGTAGTGGGTATGAGCCAAGAAGTAAGGTTCAAGCAAGCAAGGCAGCTGCAAGTGGCATTGCTCAATGTTCATTCAGATGATCGGAATATATATCATTTTCTTTGTGCCTGATCTGTGGGAAATGTGACCTAGCCTTATGGAGAGGCGTTATATACTTGTATGAACCCTACCCACATTGTCTGTGCCTTGACATTCATCTGTCGATCACCAATGTATTCGATGGACGAGTGTTCGTCACAAATATTGCTCTAATCGTCTGAAACCTACAATTTGTCATGCCTAAAAAACAGCAAGAAAATGAGAGTCTGTAATGACCATTTACTAATACACTCAGGGAATTTCCTGCTGATAGCCAGTGTCGTCTTGTTCCATGTTTATGTGAGTTGCGTGATCAGTGTTGATCTCGGATTTATCCTAGGTGGGTAGCGGCACGCATTAATTGATATGCATGTCGCTGGCAAATATTTCCTGTGTGCGCTATAGGCTGGTTGCCTGCTAATGAAAAGCACTTTGGTGAATTGATAATACATTGCCCTGCAAGTACCACGGCTTTGCCCTTAATTTTTAGGACATTCCTATTTTGAGTGAAAGAAATGGGAATTGAAGTTCAAAATGGTGGAATGAGCATCTGTCCTGTCTAGTTCTCTTCCTTCCTTTTACCTTGTGCGCTCATATATTTCTACAAAATGGGAATTGTCATCAAGGGTGGTAGCGCTCTGCTTCCCTGCGTGATTTTTGTTCGTTTCCACTTGCAATTCTTCTTACTATGTTGGTCTTGCTGCTGTGGAACACAGCTGATACATTTTCTGCTAATATTACTTTAGAGCTATGCCTATTTGTTAATTGCCTTCAGTCTACTTCATTGCTTTTACATATTGCCTTTGTTTTTTTTTTCAACGAAGACCAATGTCAGTAAACAAGAGTCACTGTGAGTGGCAGAGCCACACAAAACAAGTGTATGGTAATGGCCGCCGCCAAGTCATTTATGACTTCGTGTGTCTAGCTACAGCATTTCACACATGACTGTCTCTATCTACTTTCATTTTATACAAATTATTTGCTGGGAACAGTAATGTAGCATTCCAAGCAAATATGCAGCTCTTCTAATGACTTTGTAAAATTGTGTATTCCATTTGTATCAAAATTTTGCGTAACAATTGGCATACTTCGTTTCCAGCTTCAGTGCGTTGTCAGTTATACCGCTTGCCATATCTATTCTTTGGAAATGTCTTCCAATATTGCATGCTCCGTGTATTAGTGAGGCCTTAGCCTGTACTTCAGACGTGTACGTGGCAAATGTGCCAGCTAGAAAGCCTAATACATGCTTGTTGTGAATGTGAAAGACAATCTTGCAAAATAAAATTACCTGGGATTATATACAGTATTCCCTCTGTGGAATGGAATCAAGTGTGCGTTCTGTGTAGACAGCACATGATGTGGTAGCCACTGAAAGAAATATGGCCTCGTGTCTCCATTTTGAATCATAATTCATTGCTAATTAAAATTGCTGATTCCATGCTGAACCATGATGATAATGGCCTTCTTTCCTTCTGCCTGTGCCACCTGTCACATGTACATAAACATCCTCCTATTTCCTTCTCTTCCATTGTGACCAGCACTCCTGTATGATAGTTGTATCATCTTGTTGCTTTTTTGTCGAGGGTCATTAGTCATTCTTCCTTTGACGATAGTGTGATCACTGTAGGAACTAGGTTCGCAGTGACAGTGGTTTAGTCCACATGAAGGGCATCAGCCATAGGCGTGCGCAGGGTTCCCCTTCAGGGGGGGCGGCAAGAGGGGGCGAAGGTTCATCGCACCGCCCCCCCCTCCCTATTAAGTCAATGTATGGGGCAGAATTTGCGCCATCCTCTCTTAGGTGACTAGGGGGCGGCCGCCCCTCTGCCCCCCTCGTGCGCACGCCTATGGCATCAGCAATACTACGCATGCATGTAACCAGGACTTTGCTTAGTTTTGTCCTGAATTTGAGCTGTTGCCTGATCTCTACCTCAATTGTTACCTTATTTTATGTTTGTCAGTATTTGTCATATTCATTCCAAGTGCACCTTATGTTTTTCTCTGCCCTCATGCTGTTCACTTAGTCCAGTGTGTTCGCTCATGTGGTTGCCGTGAACCAGTAGGAGACGTGTGTTTCAAGAAGTCCCAGTGCACTTTGATGTGTAGCGATTACGGGGAAGCAGACAAAAGAGATGTGTGTGATGAAACTTGTGAAAAAGCTGTTGGATATATATATACCGGGTGTTTCAATAAATGTGTCCAATATCCTTAAAAAATCAGAAAAATGCGGTAATTGCTCGCTGTCTTCACAGTTGCTTTTTCTGTAGCGGAAGGCATCTTAAGATGGTTGAAGACATCATTTGGGACAGTAATTAAGAAAGTTAAGTTAATTAACTTTTTAATTAGCGGAGTTTGGGCGGTTAAGTCAAATGGGAGAATTTAAGTCCTTCATGCAAAGAACCCAATGCAGCTTTGAGATTTCGAAAAAGCGGCCTCTAGTAATAATTGCGAAGTAATGAAATTCTCCAAAATTCTGCGGCGAAACCGAAACGCAGAAGAGCACAACTGCCATATTCGTCTGAGACATCCAGAATGAGTGAGTGTCGTTATATCAACCGTCAACCGACTTCGTTGTGTGGGTGTGTGGGCTGAGCTTGGAATAATAGCACGCATGACGCACATACGTTAATGAACGGGGAAGAACCGCACCTCTGTAATCGTTGTCTTGAACAGTGACGTCACAGTTGTCTGCTTGTTGCGTTCTTCGGTGCTTCGGTTTCGCCGTTGAATTTGCCTGAATTTCATTACGCCACAATAATTAATAGAGGCCACCTTTTCTGTATCTCAAAGCTGCGATGGGTTTTTCGCATGAAGAATGTCAATTCTCCCATTTGACATAACTAACTTCACTAAATAAAAAATTTAATTAATTTAACTTGCTTAATTACTGTCCCAAATGATGTCTTCAACCATCTTAAAGGGACCCCGAAATGGTTATTTGAAGTTTTGTCAGCGTTTAGACTAGAGCATCATCGAACCATTGGCACCACAAATTTAGCGGCACGCCGTGTACCAAGGCGGCTACGGACAATTATATCATACCCTCCTTCTCACCCCTGCCTTGCCTCCTCAACTCATGAGACACGCTGGCATCGCTGGCGATCGCAGAGCTCACGTGAGCACACTCGACGATTTGAGCTTCGCCCAGTGATCACCTCCGAGATTGCACGCCGACAGGTTGCGTGCATCTCGGAGACCATAGCCCAGTGCGCCCGGCAGCACGCACGCCGCCTGGCAACAGAGACATCGCGGAGTGGTTGATATCTGCTCCGACAGGTGCCGCCACCCTGCCAGCCAATTTTTCGTGCGCGCACACCGCAGCCCAATGACGTCGCCAGTAGCCCCAGTGACGTCGTGCGGACACTGCATGTCGTACTCGCAAGGGGCGGTTGAAAACGCGTTGGGCTGAGCCGCAGTGATCTGCAGCGATTCGCAGCTTTATAGCGTTGTAATAAATTACACAGTGTAAGCAGAGAGCTTAAATTAGTCTGTAAATGAGCCTTAGGACTTGGTCTACTGGCCCAATGTGTTCGTACAAAATCGTCAAAACCGTTTCAGGGTCCCTTTAAGATGCAAGCCGCTGCAGAAAAAAACAATTGTGAAGACAGCGAGCTAATATCGCATTCTCCTGATTTTTTCGGATGTTAGACACATTTCTTGAAACACCCTGTATATACCGGATGTTTCAAGAAATGTGTCCAAAGTTCTCAAAATATGGTTTCTTGCCCAGTTGCCAGCCAGTTGGCGCGCGTGACGGTGCAACTTGTAGCGGGCGCAGGCCAAGAAACCACCACCAACTTATCGGCCTACCGCTGCAACGGATCCGGCTAGTCGCGGCCGCAGCTGATTTCGTTCGCTCAAACCACGGCTGAGAGCAGCACGTTCGCGGCGCGCGAATGTGCTAGTCACGTGGCTTTTTTTTTTTTTTTTTGTATTTCGCGGGCTTTCTTTGCAGCTTGGAAAAAAATTGTATACGTGAGACTTTCTTTATCGCAAATAATGCAGTGGGGGTTTCTGAAGACGCTCTCGAACTTTGCAAGTCCCATTTCTCGGCTAATGTCAATATTTAGCAAATTAGTTAGATAATCCTAATTAACAAACCAATTAATTACAAAACAAAAAAATTGTCTGTAGTGCGCAAGGTGGCTGTCAGCAATATGCAACTGATTTCATTCGGCTGCCTCTAATATTTTATTTTTTTAGGACCCATTAAAGTTCATTCATCCATCCATCCATCCTTGGCCAAAGATAGCTGGGACACCTGGTACACACACACACACGCACGCACGCACAGTGTTCTTTTTTAAGCAATACAGATTTTTATAAAGAAACCTATGACAGTAAGGCTCCTGTCGTTCTCGCACACGAACTCCATGTCGAGGCGGAAATACTTTGCCGCAGTTAACATGACACTGTTGCGACTAATTAAATGCAGTACTGACACGAATTTTAAATATTTTCGGATTGTTGCTCTAAATAAAAACGCGGGTGTCGAGAAATCTAAAAAGGGTGTCGTGATGCTTGGGAATGCATTGAATATATTTTTAATACCGCTACCTTAAAACAGCAATTTCGGTTTCGGTACCGACGGGGTAACTTCGCAGTGACGTGTCAAGAGAGGTCTGACGTCACGGGAAGACTGCAAGACTCCAATTTTCGACATACTCGCAACAGCTGCCTGTTTGCTGTCAGTCGCACGTGGTTCACGCAAGCAACTATGAGTGAATTGCCGTCCAGATACTCTGACAGTGATTTTTGCGATTGAGGCGGCATGCAGGAGGACGCAAATTTCGCAAACCCAGTGAACACCTTGCGCAATCAGTTTCGATTTCGCCCGTCAAGTTCGATGATGAATATCCCGAGCTACGTGCAACTCTTGCGATTTCTAAAAAATAGGTATGCCATAAATTGGCACGCACTACAACTTTGTAATATAAACCCTTGTCCTCAAGTCAATAATTAAAAAAGATAATTAAAGAATTTCAGTTAATTAGTCGCAACAGTGTCATGCTAGCTGTGGCAAAGGATTTCCGCCTCGACGTGGAGTTCGTGTGCGGAAACGACAGGAGCCTTACTGTCAGAGAATTTTATAAAAAATCTGTATTGGTTAAAAAAAAACATTCAAGAAATGTGTCCAATATCCTAAAAAAAAATCGGGAAAATGTGATATTTGCTCGCTGTTTTTACAGTTGCTTTTTCTGTAGCTGCTTGCAACTTAAGATGGTTGAAGACATCATTTGGGACAGTAATTAAGAAAATTAAGTTAAATAACTTTTTAATTAGTGGATTTATGCGGCTATGGGAGAATTTAAATTCTTCATGCGAAAAACCCATCCCAGCTTTGAGACATAGAAAATGCGGCCTCTATTAATTATTGTGGCGTATTGAAATTCAGGCAAATTCAACGGCGAAACCGAAACCCAAGCACCGATGAGCGCAACAAGCAGACGACTAGAATGACGTCACTGTTCAAGACAACGATTACAGAGTTGCAGTTCTTCCCCGTTCGTTAACGTATGTGCATCATGCGTCCTATTGTTGCAAGCACAGCCCACACAACAAAGTCGGTTGATCACTAACGTCTCAGACGACTATGGGAGTTGCGCTCTTCCCCGTTTCGGTTTCGGTTTCGTTGCAGAATTTGGGAGAATTTCATTACTTCGCAATTATTACTAGAGGCCGCTTTTTCGAAATCTCAAAGCTGCAATGGGTTCTTTGCATGAAGGACCTCAATTCTCCCATTTGACTTAACCGCCTAACTCCGCTAAATATCAAGTTGATTAATTTATATGTCTTAATTACTGTCCCAAATTATGTCTTCAACCATCTTAAGATGCGTGCCGCTAAAGAAAAAGCAACTGTGAAGACAGCAAGCAAATACCGCATTTTTCTGATTTTTTAAGGATATTGGTCACATTTCTTGAAACACCCTGTATATATATATATATATAGGTCTGTGTGTGTATGTTTATGCCAAATTTGAAACTAAGGAAACTCGGGGCTAGTTGATCTAGTATATGTTTATTGTTAATGCTTGACAAATTAGCCCATTTCTTAATGACTCTACATCACTCGTGTCTTTCACTGTGTGTTTCTTCATCAATTTTCTGTTCTTTTTTTTTTTTTTCAGACGTCTTTAGTATTGCAGTCTCAAATCTGTTGTGAGTAGAGAAAATTGACTGCATGCCCCATTACAGTTCTTACAGGATGGCTGAAAACCCCTTTGTTGCTTCTCAAGGTACTGGCTCTGGTATGTATGTGCTGCAGCTTGTTCCATAGATATACTTTAATCCATGGACCAATCTTTCTTAGTGCTCCTTTTTCTATGGAGTAAGTTTGGCTGGAGCGGCGTGCTGATGGAACCATGCTCCAATACCAGTGAGGCATGGCAGCTCACTGCGCGCTGTTGCTGTATGCTAAATGAAAGGACTGTCAGAAAGTCAGGAAAAATATAGATTGGGACACATAATGATAAATAGTACACTGTGTAAATGATAGTCTTTAAAATGCGATTTGTGTGATGGCACTGCTGCAAAAAGCTGGAGATATCACAGCCTAGACGTAATAGAGAAACAGTGCCACAAATTAGATTGTTAATGTTCTTTCAAAACTGTTCGCATTTTATGGCATGGAAACGGCTGAAAATACCAGTAAAAAGATTGCCACGCATCCGGTCTTTGTTTTGTGCCTGCCGCCAACCAATAATGTTTTTTTTTTTTCATGTTGCAGCTTTCATTGTGTTTTTTTTTTGTATTTTGGCCTTTTTTATAAAGAAAAATATTCTCAAAACACGTGAGGCTGCGTCTTTGCATTGTTTACAGCACAATGTAATCTTTCATTACTGATTAACCGCTTATCTGGTGCCGAGCAGAACACACTGCGATTTATGGGGAGCTCACTTGAATGTCAGGGTTCAGTACCTTCTTGTCTTTCGTTATTGCATTCTTGCTGGCCCTTTCTGACACTCACTTAATTGATGTTTTTTAAGATTGCCTTTGAATATGGCTATATTTAATATTTTCAGTGACCCATCATAGTTGGTGTGCAGATGCACGCAGCTGTTTCAGATGCATGCGCGCACGATATATTTCATCTTCATAGCAGAGACCCTGGTGTAATAGCGCCAGAGAGTTTCACAGTGCACCTGTTTCCTGTAATGTCACTCTGCTGCATCCGTATGGGATTGTGCCAAAGGCTTTGAGCAACAGAAATATCGCGATATCCTTTGCTTGTTGGTATGCGCATTCAATAACTGGTTAACATTAGGGATCAATAGGCTCTGTTAGCCAACAAATACTCGACACACAGTAGTCGTCTATAACATTTTGTTTCATGGATTCAACAAAAGCCCTGTAGAAGCCAGGATTTCCGGGTGGTGCGGGCACAGTCACATCGGATATGGCTGATTTCACTTTGAACTTAAACCAATGAGAAATGTTGCTTGCTGTAACTTGAGATAAGATAAGTTTCGTTATATTTTACCTTTGAATGCAAACTTCATTGTATTATTTTTAACACTTTTAGTGCGGTTACTCACTTTCAAATTTGTTTTATGCTGGTGATTGTACACATAAGCTTTGCTTGATTTTCATCATATACTGTTCGTGGTGGCAGCCACACACATGTAGAATTTTTCCGCTGTCCTGTGTAAGTGAAAAGGAAATGAACCCAATTTTATGCAGTGCAAAATGAATGTTGTCGATGAATTCTTTTACTGTAATTTGTAGCTTTGTGTGTGTTAATCCCGAAATCGAATCGTAAGTGCTCTAACGTATCATATAGTTAATGCTAGCATCGTTAATTGTATACCAATTTCAACGCCACTTCGAAACGCCCGCCTAAAATCATAAGAAACTAGCGCCCCACAACAGGGGAGTGCCAAAGATCGCGTGCGCGCAAGCTTCAATGACGTTGAAAGTGCAGCTTTCAAATCGGGGCGCCGTGCGCGGTGAAGAATGAAACGATAAAGGTGCTTCGGTATAAGTTGAGCCTGTTAAGCATTCGCTAGACTGTAAAGAGCGTGTCCCCTTCGGAAAAAGAAACGTATTCCTGGCATAAGCAGCCAGAACCACCTTGAGAGCAGCCCAACAGAGCAAGAGGGACGAAGAACAATAGCCCTCGTCGGTTTCCAGTTGTGGTATTTTGTCCGCCCCAACATTGGTCCACCCTGCAAACCTTCTGTAACGTCGACAATGCTTGCATTACTTGTGGAACGTCAACGGGGTCCCCGACCTATGTCAAAGCAGTGGCGATGTTGCGAAGTGCTGCCAACACAGATGGGCACTCACGCTTATTTTAAAACCAAATTAACATATTGCCACGCGCGTTTCTTATTTCACTTTCGCTGTATTCGGTTTACGCTCACAAAGACTCAGCAATGCTAGGCGCAAACCGCGCCATCAGTATTCGAGACGCTTCATGATTTCAAGACGCGAACACTCGAGCTTATTCCAGAGCTTGCGCGATGACCAGTGATAAGGCTAGAAAATTCGATGCGTGATGTATATAAGACGGCGCGTTCCAACGATGACCAGTTTTGTCGACTACCGACGCTCTGGGGCGCTATTTTGTAAGCGTTCTAGCATAGAACGGGGCAGGAGGATCGAACAAAAGGAGGAGGGGGGAGCAAACAGCCAATAGGCGAGCTGGGGAATTCGGGAATATATCCAGTGCATAAATAAATGTATAAATATTATAACTGAACATCGATACTCAGAGGCATTGTTTCTGGAAGCTTGAGGTTGAAGAGCTCGGTGACCTTAACAGTTAACTTGTGTTAATGTCTTTACATAGCGCCAGGCGGTGTCGCAGTGGCGCTGGCCCCCCAGCCCCCCACGCTGTTTAAACCAATGCTTCTAGTATTAGCAGTATTAGTGTACTTGTAAAATTCAAACGGCGCGACAATTCGAACCGTTACCCAGTTGTCGAAATAGCGCAGCAATCGAGAAGAGGTCCGCGCTTTCCCGACAACCAAAGGGCGTTTCTGCTCTCATTTATGGAGCGGCATCCCCAGTTAGCCTTACGCGCTAGCGAGCTCACCCACGAGTACACAGCAGCGGACAGGCGTCAGCTGTGAGGCGGTAGAGAGATGCGCGAGAAACCCACTCCTCCGGCCCCACCGCTTACGTTTCCATCCAATCCGAGTCGTCCGCGGAGACTGTTTTGTATCCATACTATCCATACTATCGATAGAACGACGCCCGAGCCCGTTATAACAACCTCCTCTCCGTTCTATGCACATTTTGTGGCTATTCTCACGTCTTTGACCGTCGGAATAGCCTCGACCAATCGCGCATGTCTTTCCCTCCTCCTTTTGTTCGATCCTCCTCCCCGTTCTAAGCTAGAACGCTTACAAAATAGCGCCCCTGTTCGCCTGATATCAGTGTAGACAGGCGCTTGCGCCGTGCTCCCGACCGGGCTGCAGAGATTAGGCGCCTTTTCCTTCTTCGAACCACAACCACCACCACCACCAGTGTAGAGCGTGCATTGCTTGCTGTAGCTTGAGTTTGTTTCCCGGCCGCAAGTTCGGCCAAATAAAGTGTTTCATCTTGGACACGTCGACTGCTGCCTTCGTCAACGTCACGACCACGTGACATCTGGCGGAGGTGCGGCTTCTTTCATGTTCCGGACGCCCCCCGTCAAGACGTGAACCCAGCCCAAGTGGCAAAGAAGACATCGACACCAACCCCGAACAGCGAACAAGCCAAGACGCAGAGAAATGAGTGTCATGTTCAGCATAAGAATAAATATGTGCCGTGCAAGGTAGGCATTGTTTATCAGGTTCCCGTTAATGTGCGGGAAATCCTTATATCGGGGAAAGCGGCAGATGCGTTAACGTCAGGCTAAGAGAACACGAGCGATCGCTTTCTAATAACGCGGGCTTACATTTGCCCGCGTATTGCCGTGAGTGTGGTTGTGAACCCGTCTTTAATGACGCGACAGTTGTTTCCAGGGGTAATAGATTCTTAGGCCGTAAGATAATAGAGGCCTTCCACATAAGGAGAAAGGGAGACGGGCAGGGGCGTAGCCAGAAATTTTTTTTCGGGGGGGGGGGGGGGGGGGGCACCTCCTTGATTTAGGGGGGTGCACCTCCTTGAAATGGCCATTTTTGACTCTGTATGCCATGGCGAAAAAAAATTTCGAGGGGGGGGGGGTGGAACCGGGCCCGGTGTGCCACCCCCTGGCTACGCCACTGGAGACGGGTGTATCAGCGCTCCCTCTATCAGTCTGACCGACAAGGAATTCGAATATCTGCGTTCCACGTGCTAGAGTTAACTACGCGGCAGTGATTGTTAGTTTGGAACCCTTGACTGGTGGTGTTTCTTGGTTACGCTGCTATTCGTTGACATTGACATCATCCTTGCTGCGGCTATTTAAGGTTGACACGTTTTTTCAATAAACTAGTGAGTCTGCGCTTGTTTGTTGTTTCTAAGTCTTCGTGTCCCGTCTTGCTGCGCAGTTTTTTCGGAAGATGAAGAGGAGCAGGAGGCCGCGAACGTGCCAGTCAGGCAGTCTGGGCCAGCAACATGCTCCAACGTGCACTGGCAGTAGTAGATGAATTAATGTTGCGGAAGATGTAAAATGCCTGCTTTCTTCAGCTTCGTGTAGGGAGAAAGGCAGTTGCTGTATACGGCTTAATCGAGGCATCATAGTTCGTCGCTTAGTGTTTACCTGTGCGGCCGACGTTCGACCGCTGCGCAGTTCGTTTCTTGCGCGGCGAGGCATCACATGTGTGGAATTTCTCAGCTGTTTCAAAACTCTGCATACGGTAGCTACTGTCACATCTACGCTACTACGAGCCATTTACAGGTTGAATTAATCGAAATCGGTTGGCTTCGTCATGTTGGACAGCACGGAATATTCGAAAGCAAGCCTCGTTTGCCCGCATTACAGCTAGATGGCGGCACTGTACCATATACTTTTGCTGTTCCTTTTTTTTTTTCAGCCGCAGCTAAGTGAAGCGACGAAGTGTTCCGAGCTAGCAAGTGAAGTCAATTTTTAAGTGTGTCCAGGTTTGGCGTGATAGCTGAGCAGCACGTATGCTAAGTCATTGCCTAGTAAGGAGGCAATGCCCATGTCTGCGCTGCTTGTCATCTCCAGGAAACGTACCCGACGGTGTGACGCGACCGACGATCCTGTTATGACAGCCTTCAGCGCAGCAGAAGCTAGGCATTTCCTTCCACCACGACGAACGCTTCAAAACCGAAGTGACCGCGGGAAAGTATATTAATGAGAACTAACAGACAATAATGCAATAAGACAATGTTAGTTCTCATTAATATTGTGTCTAACAAAGAAAAACGAGCCCTTAAAATTTCCACTTCTTTCCTTCGCGGGAAAGTATGTGTCATACAAAGAGATAAGTTTCCCCGACGTTTCAGACGCACCACAATTGCAAGCGAGTAGCGCCGGCAGCAATGAACAGGCACCGCGGCCCGGCAGCTGCTGCGGCAGCGCGTTCGCGGAGTGTCGTGACGTATCGCAGCTGCCACCGGTGGCCGCTAGGGCTCTAGGCGTGACCGAAAATTGCTGAAAAAAGTTGTTTCTCGTCCTTTTTTTTTTTTTCAAATCACTGTTGTATTTGTCATTTTTAACAGTTAAACTCTTGTTCTTCTACGAAACACCGCCCGCAAAGTTATCGTTCCGTATCGCTTTAAAGAAGTGAACATGGAAAGTTCATTGTCTACAGCTTGTTTCTAAACAAGTCTACACAGATGCTGCTTATCATTTACCCATTGAGGCCTCCCCCCCCCCCCCCCTCCGTTTCCCTAGAGCCTGCTCATAAAGTTTTTTTTTTGTTAGCATGCATCTCTGTTCTGGCACCTTCACTGGTCACTTTCCCTGTATTTCTAAAGTACAATATGCAACTTGGAATATTACAGGTGATAAGTGGTGTGTTGCACGTCTTCAAGAGGGGAAAAGTTAAGATTCCACAGCACAATAATTATCACTTTCCTTGTCACGGTAAAGTTCTGCAACGAAACTGACATTTGGTAATGAGGGAAAAATTTCCTTAGTGAATGGCACATTTTCACCTTAATAATCTGAAAAGGTATATTTTTTAATGGTGCTGATTACTTTTTGGATGACTTTCGCACTTGCACAAACCTGACACGCAGACTGTCTGACCAGATGTGGATATCCCGACTTGGCTCCTTCCGGCAATTGGCTAAGTCATAACTGTGCCATGCATGAGTCAACCCATTTCTAGGGAGTTGTTACCAGCTCAAGGCAGCTTAGCATTGAGTCGGACAATGCAGGTTTGGGAGTATGACCTCTTACACTGCTGACAGTGCAGTCCAAGCTGGCCGGTGCATTGGCTTATTCACCATACACTTACAAGGAGTATCTACTGGATCCACCCCGGTACTCCGTTGACGCTATCACAAATTATTCTCAGGACGTTAAAGTGTCATCACACTGCTTTTGTTGACTTTTATTTGCCCAGTTTTCACCTCCTCTAATTCTTGTTCATATTTCATATCTTGCAGGGAATTTCTTGGAATATCCCAGAAGCTTTGACACAATTGAGAGTGCGGACATCAACATGCAATTCGTTGGAACCTGTTCGAAGGTCAACCTGACTTGCTTATTCCAGTGTACCTATCAAGTTCTCAAGGCAAACAGTCCTGCCAGTGACCTCCCCGTGGTTGTGGGCCTCAACAAACAGCCCGAGGATGTTGTTGCATTCTGTCAGGAAAATGCATACAGCATTGTGTCTGAAATCGGAGCAGCTATTGACAAGTGCCTTCTGCAGGCACTGGGAAAAGACATTAACGCTGCTGGCCTGTATGGTTTGGCCTTTGTTAGGTGTGGAGAATTTGAGGATGCAGCATTTATTACCTTTGTAAAGAACAACCAGCTAGTCATCAAATACCTTGTTTCTTTCAAGCAAGGTATGGCTTCAAGCTTTGCTGATGTACTTCATATGAGGTTGCACAAGTTGGGTGTATCAGATTCTTGTCGGCTGGTTGCAGCAACTGTTGACCGAGATTGTTTTCATATGGAGGAGATCGAGGCCTTATTAAGTGCAAAAAAAGACCGCACTAATGCACTTCTCGAGTTTCACTGTGTCATCTACAAGTTAGAATCTGTGCTCGGTCATGCACTACAGAAGTCAATGCTGGACGATCCTCAGGTAGCCATTATAGCCAACCTGTGCAACATGCTGAAGAACCTGGCTCTAGCTGATGACCTCAACCTGGGAGATGCAATGTTTCAAGGCCCAGAGTCATCCACGAGCACGTTTTTCAACTACAAGACGCTGGTTACACTGCATAATCACTGGTTGGACATTGTGACAAAACTGAACAAAGTTTTAGTGGACTCGCTTGTGGAAGATGACCGTCAGGTGATCTCTTTCATTTTGGCCACCCTCAAGTCGACGACTTTCATTGTGAACCTGGCATTTTACATTGAACTTTTTCGAAGTCTACATGAGTGGACAAGCCGAGTGGTGGCGCTGGGCATTCCTGCTTACCAAGTACTCAACGAGTTACAGGGTGCCTCAAGTACGCTTCGGCATCATACTTCCACTGGTGGCGTTCGTGTTGAAGAACTACTTGAGGAACTGCGACAAAGCTGTGGGCGCTACCGCGGGGTTGACATTAGTTGTGATCTGGATGAGGCACTATTCACAGCCACTATGAACAAGGTGTGCAGCCTCATGGCTGAGATTCTAGATGACATTGTGCGCCAGACCACCCCGTCCATTAGCAAGTTTAGCATTTTGGACCCTAAAGTGTGGCCAGTAGACTCATGTCAATTAGATGATTTCGGTTTCGACTCGATAAAGGTGTTGGCGCGGGAGTATCGCTACTCGCTGCTGGACAATGTAGACGTGTTCCAAGAATGGGGATCGTACAAGCGTACCGTGCATAATTCATTCGTGACGCAGCTGAGAGACAACTTCGATGCCCTTGCCGTAAGAATGGTCTCCTCTTTCAAAAGCTTGTATCCCGGCATTGTGACACTTCTGAGTGCAGTAACGCTGCTGTGTCCTGCATCTAAGGTCCTTCAAAAGTGCACCCAGCTCCTCTTGGAGGGTGAGCAGAGTGAAGAGGTGCGAAACATACAGATCAATGGTCCCCCCCGTAGAGTCGTGGTCAGCGGCTGCAGCGCTGTCGTTTTTGTTGCAAGAACGCTGTGTTGAACAAACTGCTCAGTTTTCTGACAAAGCATGCGACATCGTGCTGCCTCTAGAAGCTGTTAGGAGCTTGTTTGTGAACACTGTTTAGTAAGTTCTGTTGACTGCAGTACCATAGAAGCTGTCAGCAGAGTATAATTGATCTCACTTATTTTTAATCAACAACTTCTGAGCTGAATGAGGCAACATGGCTGACGTTTCCACCAGTGTAAATCAAACAATGAAGTGGAGGTAATGTCCCAAAGGTGAAGTCAGACCGCCACCACCTTGCTCAGTGAATAAAAATGGATGATGCTGTAGTTCAGAATAGGAAGCAAATTCTTCTAATTTTTTGCATGTTTAAGATGGCTAATATTGTCTTGCAGACCATACTGGATGTCTGACTTTGTGCCACATTGTTGTGCAGATCATACTGGATGCCTGACTGTGCCACATATTGCAGTCCAGAATTTTGGGCTACCTTATTCTGATCTCTTTAACCTTTGCCTGTCCAAACTTTGGTCCTGTCAATGTATATATCCTTTTTTTCCCACCAATACCCATTTAGCGATTCTTGATTATCTTGACTCCTGAACAGTTAATACTTCTGCTTGCTTTGGACCTCTACGCATTTGAAAGGTGTACAACCTCGACAAGTCTTGCTAGATGATTTTCCTGGCATTCCATTTGAATCAGTGTTGCGGAGTTGCCACTCCGGAATTGGAATGATTCCGGAATCATTCCACATTTTCGCGACCCAGGAATGGAATGGGAATGGAATGGCGACAAGGCTTGGCGGAATGGAATGGGAATGGAATTAAGCACCTCTTGCACGGAATGGAATGGGAATGGAATTACGTCCTTTTCAGAAAATAGACCAAGTTTTCTTCTACGCGCTGTTTTTCAAACTACAAACATTATAAAGTCAGAGCCTCGAATTTAACAATAAAGCATTATTTTTTAAAAAAGGCTTGGCTGATTGCAAGCACGGTAGAATTTTAAGCAACGCGCCTACTACAATTCTGTCCTTATATAGACTGTGTTGCTCCGAGTTTTGTCTATTCTTTGCGTAACCGCGGCTCTATGCCGTTGGTATCGGCGGCGACGTACCCCTCTCTTACGCCTTGTGAGTTTTTTTCCCCTCGGCGACGCCCCAGCCGCCTGCTCTCTCCCCACCCTTCCCTTCTTTGTTTTTGCAAATTAGTCATGTAGGCCTTGAGTACATATTTTTTCGAAGTTGAAGGCCACAACGCACCCTCTAGGTCCACCTTTAGTTAGTCAGAGCCAAGGGATAGGCGTAGTAAAAAAGTGTGAACGATCTGCCAATTTGTAGAAAAGAAAAATTGAAGGACACTTTGTACATTCCAAAGTGTGTTCGGCGAAAGCGTGTGGCCATTCGACTGACTATGCCATGTCTTTTTTCTTTTACACTCTCAGTGGGATAACACACAAAGTGAATGTGTGCGTGTTTTCTTTTTTAATTTTTTACCGCGAATCGCAGCGAGACGCGAGACTAATCTTCCTGCGTTCGCATGCGTTAGTATTTTCTCGCGCTTTGCGCTTCGTGCAAACGCCATCCGCGTTCCAGCGCTTAAATTGACGGACCCTTTGTAAATTCGACAGTGTATTCCGTGAACGCCTGTGTCCATTGAGACGGCGTCGGTCAGAATGATTCCAAACGCTGGGCACAGCGACGCTACGCAAGCAAAGCGCGAGCACTGTAGAGTCCGACGCGACCGGCGTCCGTTTGCGCATCCCGGCGGCCACCTGGCTCCGTGCCAGAGCTCAGATGGACGGACGGACGGACAGACAGACAGACCGACAGATGGACGGACAGATGGACGGACAGACAGACAGACGGACGGACCGGACAGATAGACAGGACGGACGGACGGACACAGACGGACGGACGTGAGCATGAGACATTAAAGGCTTTCGCCTTAAAACCACGGCATAAGTTAGTGTACAGACAAATGCATTATCCCAGCAAATACTGAAGGGAGGCGCGTTGGTTCCCATTGATACCCCCCACACGCATAGGCGTAAGCACGGGGGGGGGGGGGGGCAGAGGTCACCTAAGAGGGGGGGGGGGCGCAGAGTCAGCCCCATACATTGACATAATAGGGAAGGGGGGGGGGGGCGCTGCCACGAACCTTCGCCCCCCCCCCCCCCCTCCCGAAGGGAAACCCTGCGCACGCCTATGCCCACACGAAAGTGGCGAATACTCTATGCACAGCCTGATCTTTATATCCCGAGCAGTTTAGTACCTGACACACGTAAATAACCTTTGAGACAAGGAAGACATTGCATACCTGCGCACAGGCGAACACACAGAAAGTTCTCATCACCCCAACCATGCTTGCGAGGCGCGCTTGACAAGCGTGAGTGCTGACGAGCAGTGCGGCCCAGTGTTCCGTATTCGATGCAAAGGCACAAGGTGCCCGAGCGGTGCACTGTTCCAACTAATACCAGCAGATCTAGAGGTTTTGTTCCCCATTAACCAAATCTTAGCGTTCTCCATATTCATGACCGCTCCAGAAGCGTGGCAAATTTCCATAGTCTTCTTAACACTACTTTTGTCAGCATAAAAATACGCGGTCATCATTTTAGCATTAACACATTTAAGCTTAAGCAATATTAAAACATCACCATTCGTTCAAACATGCTGACCATGCAAATACTATAGGTAGGGGGAGAACTGCCCCTATGGGAATTAGTAGGATGGTTGTACTGCACGAGATATGTCACCGAGCTACTATCCCTCGACCTTCGTAACGTGTTTTGCGTACATTTACAGTTCTTAAAGCATCTGATGACATCAGCTTTATGGGGCGTTCATTCTTAACTTGGTAAACCTATCAAGATGCCTTTCCTACGTTGAGGGATTACAGGAATGGAATTGAACTGCCCGGCCATTCCCGGAGTGGGAATGGGCTAAGTTTTTTCATTCCAAGGATTTGAAAGGAATGGAATTGCGGCAAGTTGTAATTATCCGGAATGGAATTGGAATGGAATGGAGGCGCCCATTCCGCAACACTGATTTGAATGTAATTTGGGACTTTCATTGCAGCACACGCATGCCCCATCTTGTGCGTTGTTGCGAATATTTTCTCCAGTATTTTTGTTTACTTTAGGCAGCTAGCTTGCATCTCATAGAGCAAAGCCCTGCGTTTTGACATCTTAGATTTTTCCTCATTTTTTTTTTGCTGTATTTGTTAATCTGCATGTTTCTTTTGATCCTGGTTGCCTATTTACACATTCAAGTACCATATACTTGTTCGCCAATTTACTCGACCTCTTCCTTCATTTCGTTGTGTGTCCATGCTTTTGAGTTTAGTCGCCCATTTCTCCTCTTTGAGGATGGGTCGTTGTTAGGAGCATTCCCTTTGAATCGGGGTGGCGGCAAGTGCCGCCTAGCTCTTTATTGTCTTCTTAGCCTCTGCAGATTATGCTATTAACGAGTTTTCAATTCTGACTTTTATTGTTCCATAGTTTTACACCACTAATCTTCCAGCCTTCTCTTGTCTCTACAATAGATCCAGTTATGTTCCCAAAACTGTCCTTGAATCCCAACATCTCGGCAGACTTACTCCTTCCTTGGCTATTGGTTTGATACCTTGACATTCAGCTATACTCAGCGACAACTTAACTTGACATTGGAGCGAAGGCTACGGAGGCGGGGTTTCCGCACATTCGTGTTGCTTCTACGGCAGCTTCCGGCTGATTTCGGTTTTGCTCGCTCGCATCGTTAACGCGTATAGAATACTGTATACACGAAAACGTGAACGGGAGAAACATTTCGATGGTTCAGTGTACAGTTTAGTGCCATATTACGAACATATTTTTCTTGGAGAACTGAACAGCGTGTTTGCGGCCGCACACTGACCAACTACGTCATGAACGCCATGTTTACTTTGGAAAACGGGCGTGCTGAAAAGGTGGTGCTGTCTAACAAATCGAAAAAAAAAAAGGAAGGCATTCTTGCTGAGTGAACAATAACTGTATATTACCTGCGACTTCCCGCCACTGTTCGAGTGTCATAATAAATAAAGCAGCATTTATTTCAGCAAGGCAAGATGAGGAAATTATTAGTAAACTTAAGTACTATTTTTTCGGCGCGGTAGCAGGCATGAGCTTCGGTTCTGTAGCTTCCACAGCTCTGTAAAAAAAAAAAAAAGTTGTCGCCGAGTAGAGTAAATGCTCCACGGTTTCTGGTCCCTTTCCACAAGTGCGATTCGTCCTCATTGGAAAATTTTTGTAGCTTCGCATTCTCAGGCATTCTGAACTTCCCCTTGAATTGTCAAACATTTCTCTTTTTATTTTCATTTTTTCCTGCCCGATATACTTCTGTTAATCATTTTTTCTCTATTGCCTCTATCCAAGCGCTCCGTTTCTGTTTTTCTGTCTTTATGTATAATCCCATTTTTATTACTATTATCACGTTCCTTGTAATATTTACTCATTATCTTCGTTGTCCTTCTCCTCCACTGTGTTTCCACATTTTTCACATATAAGTACTTAAATATTCTAGCTGCCCATCCCTTTTCATCCATGTCTCAGCCATTTTTCGTAGAAGATTTTTCCCCTGAGCTTTGCGAGCTTCGAAGGATGCCCAACCCATATCTCCCTGTACCGCTTCACTTTTGGTCTTCCCATGAGCACAGAGTGCTAGCCTCCCAACTGCCATATGATTTATCTCAAGTCTCAACTGCACTTCAGATCTCATGCACTGCACTGAGTTAGCAAAAGTTGGGCCTGGCACCATTACTCCCTTCCAGGTATCCCCTCTTCCTGTTTTGCAAAAGTACCTGTTTTCTTTTAGATCCACACTCCTGAATATTTGTTCTCCGATACTCTTGGTGTATCATTTCTTTGTATTGTTACTGAACGTTCCGTTGTATCATTAAACACCATCAGACCAGATTTCCTAACGCTAAACTGAAATCCAGAAGCCTCACTCTCCTCTCTGCATATATCCCCGAGGATTTGAATATCTCTGACTGCCCGCAAACTAAGCAATATCATTTGCGTATATTAAACCTGGTAGTGGCTGCTCAGCAAGCACACCAGGCCGTTTATACGAAAGGTGATGCCCTTTGTACCTTGTCTCGAACTTTCTCTCCATGCCTATCATGTATATCAGGCGTCGGCAACGTGCAACCCGCGGGCCGCATGCGGATCACGAGGCACTATTATGCGGCCCCTGGCACGACGACAGAACACCTTCACTCTCCTTGTCACTTCCTAAACACCTTCACTCTCCTTGTCACTTCCTATCTGAAGGCCAACAGGCACATTTCTGACCTCAAATGGGGTTTGCACTTGTAACGTATGTTTGTAAATTGCATGCGTGCAGAAAATAAACATAGTTTCTATTCCGATTTTGTACAGTATTGCTGATACTCAGAATTTTTCTTTTTGCCGTCAACCCCGACCCCCCCACCCCCGGTTTGCCGTCCGGCCCCGCTAATAAGTCGGCTTTATGCAAAGTTGCCTGAAAAGGTTGCCGACCCCTGATGTATATCGCAAACAGGATTGGTGATAGTGGGCACCCCTGGTGGAGTCCCTTCTGGATATCTACTGATGTGTCATTAGTTATCCCTTCCCTTGCTATCTGAATTGAGTTATTTTGATATATTTCCTCTCGCAACTTGACGCTACTTTCTCCGAGGCCTTGGTCTCTTAGAATGGCCCATAGAGTATCCCTGTTCACGTTATCATGTGCGTCACTAATATCCACTAAATATAATGGTCTATTTTCTTTGGCTATTTATATGTACTGGGTGACTACGAACATGTTATCATCTATGCGTTTGGTCATTCTAAATCCGTACTGCAGTTCCCCTAGTACATATGCAGTTACTTTCTATCCATAAGTGAAGCTTCGTTTTAGCAGCTTGCATATCTATTCTGTACACTACCGAAGTAATTGTAAGCAGTCTATAGGACTTGATGTCCGTTTTGTCACCAGTTCCCTTGTAGCTCAAGTTCATTTTACTCATCCTTTGGCTGTCCGGGATTTGTTTGTCGTTTATGACTTTTTCCAGTGATCGAAACAGTACATTTTTTGTGTTTGACCCAAGTGCTCTTATAAGTTTGGTAGGTATTTCGTCCAGTCCTGTTGAAGTGCATACGGGAAATTCTTTCTACCGCCTTCTTCCTGTTCAGGTGCTCTAGTTCAAGCTATGTTTCTGAATTTGTCTTGTTCTCTTTATTCACCTTTTTGTGTGTGCTCATTTCATTGCACTTTTTGAAGGAGTCGGCTATTGCTTCTATAACATAGCATTGTGTGTCTTGGCCCTGTAAATGGTTTCTGTCCGTGTTCATAATGTCATATTGGACTGTTTCATTCTTTTCCCCTAGAGACTTCACATGGCTCCAAAATTGTTCAGAGGCTCTTCGTTTTTTTCTCTCGCGTATTCCAGCTGGCCAGCGATTGCTTGCGTCTATGATTTTTGCCTGAACGAGGACCTAGCTGTACCACTGATTTCTTAATTCGGTATGCTTCCCATTTTTGTCTACTTCCTCCTGTGGTAATTTTGCTTTTTTTTTTTTGAAGTCTTGAATATGCGCTGTTTTAAAACAATACTGGCGAAGAAGATGCAGAGACGAACAGAAGGAGACGAGACAAATCGCTTTTTTCGTCTGCCTGTGCTCTCTCGATGTCCTGTGTCGCACTTCGATCGCATCCTTGGTAGTGCTATTCCACCAGAAGCATAGTTTCCTTTTACTCTTCCAACGAATAGTGTTTCTCTTCAGCGTAATCTGTGTAACGATCAGGTTCTCAAGTTCTTCGTATTCCCACTCCTTTGATTTCCCCCTTAATTTCTCTTTCAATGTTTGCTGATATGTGGATGAATGAATGCTATGAGCGTCCTTTTTATAACGGGGCGGTGACATGTCTGCCACCAGGCTCGAAAAAAAGTAGGGAAAGAAAACTTTTATGTTGGCCTAATGCCTTATCTATGTTATTAATGCTATGTTATTATGTTTGCAAATTGTGAGCGCCTCCTAGCGTAAAGTTTTAAAATACCTGTAAGTTGACTTTCCCGCATCTAGTTTTTTTCCCCCACGAAACCTCCCTTAGGGCTTTGTTAGTTCTAAGCACGTTTTCCCATACACATTCCAGCGAAGGTGCGGGAGCACCTATAATGCTTTTCAAAACACATTGCAGGAATGTCACTCCTCATTGTAAGTTCCCCTGTGCACAAAGGGAAGGGGAGAAACGAAAGAGGAAATCGGGGCTTAGTGGTCAATGGAAAACAATAGTTTGTCTGTGGTCGAGGTGGTTCATGTGGAAAACATACTAACGAATGTGCAGTAACTATTTTGCAAGCGTACTTTAATGCATACTTACTAATACAGGCCAAAATTTATGACATTTGTTATAAGGTGCTCGCTGCAAATCCGCGAGTGCACGTTTGGCTGCCATACTGAGCCGTCCTCTTTCAACAGCTTTACAGCGTTCACCCACAACGCTCCTCTTGCTGCGGGTACCGCTTCTCAAACGGGAAACGAAAAAAAAAAAAAGGCAGATCCCACATACCATGTGAATCGATAATAATATCGATTCACATGGTATGTGAATCGATATGGTATGGTATGTGAGGGAAGGTCACTGTGGTATAATTTTTTTATTGAGCGAAACGTTACGAATTGACGCTAAATATATGTGCAAATGTTGTACGGAGAGACACATGTTGAACAGTCGCGTATGTTTTATATAACCAGTTAACAGTTGCGTAACGATGCCAACAGCAACATGGGTATTACCAACACCAGAAGCGGTTAGCGCTTGTGCTTGCGAGGATGGTAGCCCTGGCTAGTGCTACGTCGACCAACTTGAGTGGATGGCGCTTAACCCTTTGAGACGCTATGTACACAATTGTGTACATGATTTGTTTTTGCTCCTTGTATCAACTAGGGGCTAAGAGAGAGCGAGATACATTTAGCTTCGGATAGATTGAACCTGCTGCATAATAATTTGTCTTCATTTAACTTCATTTCGCAGCCTACTGTTGCGTATGATCACGTTGCTGAAGGCACTACCCCGTGCGACGAGTCGTTCGATGAGCCGCGTCCTGCGAGCCATGTTAAAAGTATACTTTTTCTTTGCTCTAAATGGACAGCACGAAAAATGAATTTGTACTATATTTCTAGCCCGAGATTTCGTTCTATTTATGCCAAAATAGAGCACGGATGACTTCAGGATAAGCAGATATTTAATTACAACTTAATTAGAAGTTACTATAACACACATAAATGAGCATATTAGACATTATTTTTGTTGAAATAGTATACTGAGTGCCTTGAGGTAACGTTGTATTATTTTGACCCATTTACAGACAGTTCTTCATAGGTGGCGTCTGAAAGGGTTAAGTATACAATTGACGTTAACCCGATGTGACGCCTGTATCGTAGGAGTACATATGTAATGTTTATAAAAATTAGATAGCCAGCACTGCAACCACAATTGGCGTTTCACCGACATTACGCCTGCTTAGGGTCTTTTTCTTTAGCAGTTTCGAGACCTGGCATGGCTCCGTAGTAGAATACTTGATTGGCACGCAGAATGCTTGGGTTCGATTCCTGCTGGGACTCTGATATTTATTCTTTGCATTCGTCTGATCAACGCTGCCGATGTCAGTTTTTCTTAACGCTGTCGCTTTTAAATTACCAGTGTCAGTTCTCGCCTTTCCTGGGTAGATATAAACTGTCAATCACCACGTTCCCGCCTTGACTCGGGCGTTGTCTACGGTAGCGGCTGCTGAGGTGTCCCTGGTAGATCCCCCGGTGGCTTAAACTCCTCAGGACCATTTCATTAAAGTTCTTGACTGACTGACCTGTGGCGCACCACACGCGACTGGAGGAAAGGGTTTGACGGCGTACGCGACGGGATTTTCACGTTATTCATGTCATGAACAGCCCGGCATATTCGTCAAACCCTCCCATACTGACTTTCGTGTACCCTAAGCTAAGGAGGCGATCACGAGAACACCTGGAGGTAGGAGGCCAGGTACATAGATACGTCGATAGAAACGCTCAAAGTGCCTTGCAGTTCGCTAAGAAATGCTTCGCATTTAAAGTTCAACCAGCTGCGTGTAGCGGACACTGAAGAAAAAGCGAAGCTGTTGGCTTACAAAGACGCCTTCGCTTCGCCAATTGTTTTAGCTGGTCGAATGAAGTGGAAAGAGTGGCGGGAGTAGTAGTGGGCGTCGACGTGAGTGGTGGGAGTCGTTCGTTGTGGCACCTACCCGTTTCCGATCTACGACGGCCCCGGGACATGAAAGCCTCGACTAAGAACAGCTTCGCTGTTAGAAAAAAACAAAAGCACGTACGCTTGCCGTAATAATTCGCAAACCCATACGCGACGCAGTGTACCTGCATATGGTACTCGCAAAAGGGCAAGAGATCGTGCCTGTGACAATCTGAGCCGTGTTGCCTGAGCGTCCTGAAATGCGCAAGCCGGGAGTCGTCCGCTACCTTTCCAACCACACAAGGCGCGCTCAAGCGTGCGCAGTATTCAAAGTCTACGCAGTAGCTTTTTCGCCAAGTCTCAATTCTTTCTTGAAAGCTAATTTTAGAGCACAGCTGTTAGGCGCTCAGTCCTGCGTTAAGCGGTGTCGCTGTCGGTGGCGTAACCGCGCGAACGAGTGCGTGCCACAGGAATATTGGGCAAGCTCCACTACCGTGTACAGCAGGTGCGAGTGTCAAATGAAAAACTGATGTGCCGCATGAATTGGGCACGCAAAGAAGACTGGTATACGTAGCACTGAGTCGCGCCACAGACATCAACAGACTCTATCTCACCTATGTAGACAACGACTTCAGAATCTACCACGGGAAACCCAATCCGGACAGAACGCTAGCCCATGAGTTTCATCGGTTGCAGTCTCAAACTCGAAACCGTCACTGCTAAGCATAGGCGCGCGCAGGATTCCCTTTCGGGGGGGGGGGGGGGGGGAAGGTTCGTTGCAGCGCCCCCCCCCCCCCCCTTCCTATTATGTCAATGTATGGGGCTGGCTTTGTGCGCCCCCCCCCCCCCCCCCTCCCCCCCCCCTGCTTTCACCGTGCGCACGCCTATGCTGCTTAGTGCTACGCCGTGATTGAGCAGCCACACTTCTTATCGGTCTCTGTGCTCAATGTTCGCTCCCTTGTCGCACATGCCAAGGACATCCCATTCTTCGGCATGCCTCTGTACTTTGCCTTGCTGAAACCTGGATGGATCCTAAACAACCCCTTGAAGTCGTAGACTATACCAGTACCGTTGTGGCGCTCGCAGAGACCACAATAGAGCGGCGGGAGTGGCTATCTATAACTTGCATACCGGTATGTCTGCAGTACCCATCGAAATATTTGGTACCTCAGATGAAGTTGATGAACTGTGTGCCGCAAAGTTGGACAACGGCTTGCTGGTAGTGGCTGTGTACTTCTCGCCCACCGCGCTTTCCAAAGACGTCGTACACTTCCTGCGCCTCGCATTAACCGCACATCGGAACCACACCAATGTTAGTTGTGGGTGACTTTAATATAGACATAAAAACAAACTACACCTTCCTATCACTTATCCGCGAGGTTGCTCTCCATCGTAAGTCATCCCACTGATGTGACGACCTCGCGAAACATTTGCATAGACCTCGTCTTTGACGGACCAGGCATTGGTGCAGCAAGTCGAACATTTCTCCACTAACTTCTCCGACCACAAAGCTTCCTTCATTACAATAAAAGACTGGCAGACGTGTGTTCCCTAGAGAGAGAGTTGTGTAAAATAAGTATTGGTATGCAACTGTACACATACATATATGTCTCTCTCAAATTATTTGTCTCAACTTACCGCAAATTCAGAACACCTAAACAGTTGCGCTCAGAATTCGCATAAGGCAGTATCGTAATCGTGGGTGATTTTTTCTTTGTACCTCTCTCCCTTCAAAAGAAACCCGGCCCATCTCACCATGCAGAGCCGGCCATTTGTGGTTTTAAGGCGAAAGCCTTTAATGTCTCATGCGCACGTCCGTCCGTCCGTCCCTCCGTCCGTGCCCTGGCACGGCGCCAGGTGGCAGCCGGGGCGCGCCAACGGACGCCGGTCGCGTCGGTCGCGCCTCGCGTCGGACTCTACAGCGCTCGCGTTTTGCTTTTGCCATTTATTGCCACTGTAGAGCGCGGGGTGCCGAGCTCCCTACATGGCACGTGGGTGATCCCTCACTATGAGGAGGCACCCTTACAAAGCGAAGGAAAGCCCTTGTAGCGCAATTCTCTTCATCGCGCAGGAGATGATCCGGCGCTGATCGAAAGCCCAGCGTGCCCACTCATGCAAGAAGGGAGACGCGCGCATCGCGTTCCATTCTGACCGACCCTGTCTCAATGGACACAGGCGTTCGCCGAACACACTTTGGAATTTACAAAGTGTCCTTCAATTTTTACTATGGGCCCTCTGTGCCAAACGGCACACTGAAATTTGATAAAGTTCTAATGCTGATATCAGTGTTCCTGTCTATGCTTCCAACAAGGAGCCGAGCTGCGCATAGGTCCGCCATTTTGTTCCAGTAGAGTCACTTTTCGTGCTTACAGTAGCCAAACTTACCACGCTGGCACAAGCGTATCCACCTGGGACATTGGTGGTGCCACTGCTCGGCTACGCCTGACAACTAGCAGAACAGAGCTCATGAGCGGAACGCAGTGGCCTAGCCTGGGGGTTCGTTTGGGGTCTTACAAATCCACTCCAACTTATACATTTTATGTGTATGTGCGCACACATACAAAAATGCACGAAAGGTATTTGGGGGGAAGGGGGGGAACTCCATCATACGTTTTGCACCGCCTTCTGAGCGTAATTGGCCTCAGTGGGAGGGGGGTCGGGAATAACTTCATTTGTCTTGAAGGCACCACAGGAGGGCGCCCTCCCGGCGCTTAACCTAAGGCGCCTCAATACCAGCAATCCTTCGTACAGGGTGTTGACACCCATTGTCCACGCCGCCGCCATATTGGGTCAAACAGTGGAGCTGCCGCTTTGTGTAATGTTGCCATATTGGGTCTAACAGTGGACATGAGGAGGACGTCTCGATGACTGCGTTCCTTTGCACAGGGTGGCGGCACCCATTGACCGTGTCGCCGCCATATTGGGTCACAAAGTGGAGCTATCGCGTTACGTGATGTTGCTCCATATTGGGTCAAACAATGGATGATCTCACCACCCTGTACGAAGGAACGCTGCAATCGAGGCGCCCTAGCTTAACCGACCTTAGCTTCTGAGCACCGAGCAGCAGTGCACCGCGGGATGCCTTATTCTATACGTCAGCCATTCGCTTCCGCAGATGGTGGCTCCATATATGTCCTCGCCGTCATATAATTATGGAGTCCTGAAAGTGATGAGAAATCGTTGAACAGCTTACTCTTATCCTCCACCACTCGGGGTGGGGACTCGAGAGAGTGATCAAGGCTTACAAAAGAACGCTGCAAAGGAAATAACTTGCTGCCCTGACGAAGGCAAGTCCTCCTATCGAGGCCTTGGCTCATTTCTTGTTCAACGATTCCTCACGTATTTGGCTCAGTAACTCTAGTTGCAGTCACTTCGCCAGCAGCTTGTGTTTGACCATTGGTGAGGCATTTATCATTCAGTATGCAGAACCAACCTCTGGGGAACTGCTTAGATCATGCCCGAACATTATTGCCGAGGTGAGATAAAGAGAAAGTTTGGAACACTGTTCACTTCCCGTGTATAGGAGAAATGGATTACAAACATCTGGAGTATTGACTCCCAAAGAGAGCCCTCGGGGGCCATATACAGCAGCTCTATGGAAAGGTCTAATGCACGAAAGAAGAGCGTGCATGGGCCGCCGCGACAGTCTGTCGGAGACCACAACATGAAGCACTTCTGCGGTAAATGCACTGTCGCTACAGCTAGGATAACAGCGTATTCCTTCACGCATGCTTTTCTGAAATAGCCGGAACGCCAACCTATTCTGCAGCACAGTTTAGGATTGGCTATCTTAGAAATTCAAATAGTAAATCATTTTTTAGTTAGCAAGTGAACCCCCCATGTGTCTTCCATATATAATGGCCACCTTTTAAATATATGCGCCTGTACTCCCATGTTTCAGGCATCAAGTGCAACGCTATGGAAGCTAGCGAGACTTCTTGCAGTAGATGCGTTCGCGCCAAGAAATAGTTTAAGTCATTTTACCACCCTTAACATAATTTTTTTTCAGTAATAAATGAAGATGCTTCGTGCCTTGGAAATAAACAAAACCCGTTATTTATGCGGTTGTCAATATGTTGTTCTGGAACGCTTAGCGTCTCTCTGTTTTCGCATCGCGGCCTCCACGAATAGTTTTGGCAGCGCGCAGACGGAGCCAATCGCAGAGGCCACGTTTACAACGACGAAATCTAAGCGCGAGACGCGTGGAATTATAGATTTTGCTGGTCGAACTTCTTGCATCTATAGCTTTCACGGCGTTGCACATGATGTATGACACGAAGTATACATATTAAAAAAAAAAACAAAAAAACAAAAAAAAAACAACGTGGCTTTCTTAACACATTCGAATTAAAAAGGAAGGAGGGAGGGGGGAGGGGTAGACGCAGGAGAAAGGCGTGACAGAATGTGAGAGATGCATAAATAAGATATGCATGAACATGCGACGGTTGAATCAAACGTTTTCTGCGCGGCCAGAAAATTGTACTGGTTACCTTCACCACGTCATTCTCTAAAAGGCACGTACGGCCGTCAAACGGGCAGCTTTGCTACCCACCCAAAATTTCGAAGTTTTCAGCATAGTGGCATTTCCACATGTTGAAGAAGTCACACCTTCTCTGGTCGCTGGAGATAAAGCCACGAATGATTATTTTAGTTTACATATTTCTTTGCGCTTGCTACACATTTCACACATAAATGTTTAACATTTGACACTTTTCTGGTTACCTATTGCCGCGTCGCTTTCCTTTAAAACATGTATAAACTTAAGTAAAGCTACCATTTCATATATCACAGATACGTTGCAACTAATATTTTTTTTCTACATAGCATGAGAACGTCTCTCTCTGCGAGATAGAAAAAGGGAGAGGAAAAAACACAATGGGGTCAACCAGTGCACGGACCGCTTGGCTCCCCTGCATTCGGGTGAGTGGTCGTAGCTGTTAGCTTTATATGCTTACTAGTTGGAGTTGTGGTGGGCATGGGAGGGAGGAGTGATGGGAACGTCACTTGATGCCATCCTTGAAGCGCTGACATTAACAAAGAAAAATGACAAAGGAACGGTATCATGGAAAAGCACGTCATGAGAAGCGGCCGTTTTTTACAACCCGCTCGGCAGCAGTGGATTCACCGTTTTACTTGCCTACTGCGCCGCTCGTGATGTTTTAGCGGGCGGCTAATCGTGCGCGCCGTCGCACGGCAACGAAATTTCAGGCCTCGAAAAAACGAAAAACGGCGCAATGCAGGCGGAAGGTCGGCATACCATGTCGCAAGCAAAAAGCAACGGCAACTCCAGCAGCCAGGTTGACTAAACCTACCACGAACCACTGCATACGGCGGTCTGCTGTTTCCAGGATTTGAAGCGCTTTCCAGGATGATTCGGTGAATGAAAGCAGGGAGAACGACCCCAGAGGAAGTTGCCTTGCGGAGGCTCACTGCCCTGACGTCATGCTCCGTCCGTCCTTGTTTTTTTTTTTTTCTTTTCGTTGTTATATGAATAGGAACACATTGAAATCTATCTCTCCTACACCCGGGTTTCTAGTCTATAGACACTCAAAATGCACCATATTGTAGAAATCGTCATTTCGCCTGCTCTAGCCGACTAACCCGCAAGGCTGCTGCGGCGCCTCTGACTGAATAAAAACACGAACGTAGTGGTCTTCGACCGTCCATGAGCACCCCCATTCGCTTTTATGTGCGCCGTTTAAGCAAACCATATACGGGGCAGGCCGGATGAGGAATGCCCCCACGGGAGCGAAATATGACGGTCATTGTGAAGCATTTGTAGCGGCCGTACTACACTGTATCACAATGTTAGCCGAAATTGCTTGACAACACATGAAGACCGCGCATACACGTGAAGGAACAGTTCCAAGTGGAAGCCACCCGTGAGTGAAATCCGGGGCGCAGAGCGCTGATGAGCACAAAGCCTGGAAACATGTGTAAGTCCGAACGAGGGTGCCCGACTTAGTGCCTACGAAGCGTCCTTTCCGAAACTTTTCAAAACGAAAGCGCACTGTGAGCGTCCATGCGTCCGATGGGGCGCTTCACATGGGAGTTGTTGCAGTCGTCGTGGTAGAGGTGGTTGTGGTCTGTGGCACGCTCGGCCGATGCCTCCTGCTTATGCTGCGGTCGTTCTTGTACCGGCTGTACGAGCGTTTCACCAGGCTCTGGATCTGCGTCGGATGTAAACGGAGCGTGTAGCGTGTGTTAAGGCACCGGGTTCCAATGATCTCGTGTGCACTCACCTCGCCGTTGAGGTAGCAGAATATTAGGGAAACGAAGAATCCCTGCGAAGAGAGAAGAGTAAGGGAAGATTGTGAAAAGATCAATTCGCATCACGATGCTCGTAGAACGGGAAGTGAAAAGGACAATTATGTTGAAAGAACAGCCGCATTTCCTTCTTTCGTTCAATTACAAGCGTGCACACACAGGAAACACACAACTCTTGTCTGCAATAGCTGAACTCAGGCGCTGCCTCATATATTTCGTCTGTTCACAGATATTAGATGAGAATGAAGCACTCTCGCGAGAGCGTGGACCTACAGGAGGTTCAGTTGGGCTTGTGGCTTTTGATTTTGATTGATGTACTGATGAGGATGCTGCAAGCATCGAATCTGCTACCATCTGTCGGCAGCTACCTTGCTTTAATCCACGTTCAAAGAGAGGTGCTAGAGGCAGCATAGACGTGCGCACGAAGGGGGAGGGGGGGGGGGTTCTGCCTTATACTTTTACTCAGTCGCCCCTTTTACTCAGTCGCCTTCAGTCGCGCAGGGTTTTGGGTACGCATCTTTTTTTTGACGATTATGGCGACCAAGGGCCCCTGACTTTGCATTCAAAGATCCGTTTACTTCACACCTTACCCTCGGAAGGCCGGGGACAAAAGGCGGGCTTTGGTGAGAAGCACGTCGTCGCTTCATTTACATCTTCGTTTTCTTTCGGGCTCGACAAAAGGGGGGGGGGGGGGTGCTGCGAAACTTGGCCCCGCTAATGGACAATCCTGCGCACGCGTATAGCTATGAGGGGCATGCAACGCTCCACACGCTAACACTGCACTTTAAATTACCCAGCTCTGCAGTTTGATATGCTACATAAAATATGTAGCATATAGCGAACAAACAGAACGTTCTTCCATATATGGAAGAACGTTCTATAGCAAAGGAGAGCATCCCACTCGCTTAAATCTATAGGAGCTGAGGCAAACGCTGCGTCATGCCGGCGATCGGATCTGCACGGGTGGCGTTATCGTTCACATCGCTACAGCACATGCAACACGTGCATGCTGCGACGTGCGTGTCCATCGCTACGGTGTCACCTCCCATTCTATGTATATGAAGTATAGCAGAAACAACCCACAGGGGTCTCCTGTGCGTTCGCCTAAGACGACTCGAATTTCGCTTCGCCCTATATATATATATATATATATATATATATATATATATATATATATATATATATACACTCTAAGAAAAAAAAGAGTATACCTGACTCTTTTCGGAGAGTTCTGGCTTGCCACGTATACGACTCTCTTTGGAGAGTCATGGTGACTCTCTTGGTGGGTCAGAGTGGGCGCGCTCAGGAGAGTCCCCGGACCCTCTTAAGAAGAGTGGGAGGACTCTTATGCGAAGGATCACACTACCACTTCTGAGGGAGTCAGACGACTCTTGCCGGTGACGCTCCTACGCGGGTCAATTGACACCCACCGAAGCGTCAAGCGACTCTACGGCTATTTTAAGCTACTAAATTGACCCGTGCTCTACTTTTGCGCGACTACTGCTGGAAATAGTGAAGTATTCATTTTAAGCAACTCCATTAATGCTTGCCGTTGTGCCCAGCGACTGCAAAAAAAAAAAAAAAGGATAGTTCAATTTTAGCATTATTTTAATAAAACTCAAAACAACACACCATTTCCAGCAAAGTTGAAGCAGTTGAGGTATTCCTCGTTTACATGCTTGTATGAGTATAACCAACCAAAATGTGTGACTGTGATGTGCATAGTGTCATGTCGTGCAAAATAAACAGCAGATATCGGTATCATGTTTCCACATTTATTCCTCATGATTAAGAATCGAAAAGTCGTGAATGCTGGAGGAATCAGACTTGTGACTTGCTATGTTGTCGCACCTGTTCAGCGTGAGCAGCCATGAAAAATGGTACCTGAAAAAAAGAACGTGATATCGTAATGAGAAAACGGAATCATAGTAAGAGTTTGCAATACCTACACAATAAGTGATTTACACAGACATGAAGGCTCACAACAAAACAACAAATGCAAAGAGGCATGGTTAGGAACCGTGTTTTTTGCCGTTATCGTGTAAAACAACTTTCATGAAGTAGCTCAGACATGGCGTATGCTAGAATTAACGCACATAGCTCCCACAGTAACGTATACTCACTCCATTTTGTTATAACTCCGAACGTCATCGCAGATGTAGGCAAAGCACGAAAAGAGCAAACAGAAACGAGGGAAAAGTGCGCACGGCGGCGGCCGCAACTACGCGCGCCGTTGAAAGTCTAGAGCACGGTGGTCTAGAGCTTTTCCCGTTATCGGCGAGGCGAGTCCTAAACATTTAAGCGACTACCGCGTACGTGCTGAAAGCATCATACTATATCTGCACCTCATAACTACCGTCTTTACGCCAACAAAAGCCATTATATACAGTGTGTCTATGTGTCCTGTACACAGAGGATTTTTTTCCTTTTTTTTTTTCATGTTTACACGCGCGGAAGCCGCTGCACAATCGAGTATCGATGGAAATCTTATTATGACGTAGACTAAAGCGCACCTCAAAATGATATCGAGCATCTTCATCAGTGCAGACAGAATGTGCGATCAGAAAATAATGGCCCTTGATACGGGATTGCAGTCACTTGCACAACAACGCGCATAGAGGTCTCAGCTCGTTAAGTAACAGTTTTAATTGGGCATCTGCAACAGCCCCGCGGACGCAGGCTACCGTTGGAAATGGCTGCCAGCCTACTTCCGCATAGCTGCTGCAGACGCCCAGCTAAAGCTGTGTAATTCGTACATACGAAAGCAGTACACTCACCGTTAACAGGCGCACGTTGTCCGTGTCCGCTGCTCCAAAAATATTCCTCACTCCAAGCGTCACTTCGAGCACGGAGCCTGGCGTGCAGCCACCGAAGATACGCACGTTCACTCGAACGCTCGAACTGTAAACTACAAGACACGCGACCAGCGACCAGCACAACCAACGCAGCGCATTCCAAAAGACGGAGGAGAGGGAGAGAGCAGGCAGCGGAGGTGGCGGAGGCGCCGCGCCGGTGGCGACAGTTTGGCGTCGGGGCTCGCGGGCCCGCCACAACGACGCCGAACCAGCCGAACGGCCGAACGGCAAACGCGCGATATGTATGGCCGCGCCTTCATCCCGGGAGCCAATCGAAAGGCGCTTCGCGAGAGTGTTCTGACTCCCTTAAAAATGCTAACTCTCTTTCTCTGCCTCTACCTTCCAAAAGGGGTCAAGTGACGACCCGAAGGGAATCACGGTCTTTTGATCCGCTTTTGACTCCCTTTTTTCTTAGAGTGTAGAGCAATGGTGAACGTACCACATTAAATCCTACCACATTAAAAATTCAGATCTGGAAAATAAATAAATAAAAGATGAGCGTTTGGTGAAACATCGTAAGCTCGTTGCAATAAGTATAATTAGGTGCCATAAACGCCGCTGCATCCACCTGCAAGCCAACGATGCTCCATTCGGCGTAGAGCTTCTTGAGGTAAGCGGTGCATGAAGCTGGGCTCACGAACGTGGTCAACACGAAGTGCACACCGAAAACAGGGATCAGTATCACCACGGCGCGCAGGATCTTTCTGTGAAAAGAAGAAAAAAGAAATGGGGGTATTATTAATGTCTTATACGAAACATGATAAGAAATACACTGATACCGTGGTAACACGGGCATGCAGCTCTCGTTCCTCGCATAATCATCGTTCATTTTATAGTGGTTAAATTAATCGATATTGGCACTTTATGAATCGGTTCCTCACATGCACTGTAGAACATATTCTCATTCTGAAATCGGCAACAATATGACTTCGGTATTAGACATATATACCACCTTTCGATGAAACCTGTAATTTCATGTATCTACCGGAGCGAGCCAAGCCTGCGATATAGTCTAGAACTTAATTTTTCAACAAGAGCTTCCTTGCTAGCTTCTCTCTCTATTATTTTTATTATTATTATTAGTTAGTAACCACACTTTGCCCTGTGTGCAGCGTAAAAGAGACACTGAAGAGAAAAACGATTTTTCTCGTATTGGTAATCTTTCACGATATCGAAAACAACGCGCTTGCTGCGAAAAGGCGCTTGTTAAAGGGGTGGTGCCATCAAATTTTGAGGCTATAACAAGCCTGTTGTGGGTTTCCTCTGTATGCAAGGACACTCCACATGAAGGGTCGGACGCAGCAAACGTTTAGAATATATTTTAATTCACTTCCAAAGTGTACCTAAATGCCCATTCTCCCGATCGATGCCCATCGCTAGCGCATCAAAACTGATGTAGTCTATGGGAAGGACAACGAAAGCTTGTAGTGACGTCACACCATATCTGTAGTGACGTGAGTGTCCTCGGGACCTCTGTTACTTTCAGAATGTACGTACCGGCAAAGCATCAGTTGCTACATCACTTGCCGAGTTCCGATCGCTTCCTGGCGAAGTGCTGCGCATCTTCGCGCGAGCCTTGTATGGTCACGTGACCAAGCCTACTACACTGCTACGTCACTGCCCAACTTGGTGCCCAGAAACCGAAACCGAAAGTTGTCCGCATAAATAAGGCGATATTAAATTACTTAGCGAGAATACGTGAATCTTGGTGCGTGTATCATGCTTCTTAGAGCTATAAGAAACGCTTGCAGCGAAGAACGCGCAAGCCACAAATTTGGTGGCACCACCCCTTTAAGCGAGAACACACGCTAGAAGAAGGTGCGGGTGGCGACGCCACATTGAAGTTCCCGCACCAGTCGCCGTGACGTCACAGATTTTGACGGCATCTGCTAGGGCCTACGTAGTTCCTAATCGGTAAAAAATGAAGTACATTGTCTTCCGAGGGAGTCGGGGACTTAACATGCCAAGGTTCAGGAAATTTAGTTGAGGTAATGTGGCCGAAATACGAAAAAAAAACATTTTGAAATCCCTGACGTCACCATCGGATATTTCCGGCGGGATATTTAAAAGTGAAACTTTTGACACTGAGCTTCTCATCTATTAATAAAGCAATGGTCGTGAATTTTATGGCACTAGAGTTTTCAGAGTATAATTTATCAGTGTAAACTAGTTTATTGTTTCACTTTAGTCGCTTTAAGCTCCGTAACGTTCCTGAAGTGAAACAGAACATCAAATAGGAGAGCTATACGTACTTTACCTAAAGTTTTCGGTGTCGCTGACGTTCCGCTGTCGGAGCTTGGTTACCAGGATGTAGATGACGTGGATCATGAAAAAAATATTAACCTGCGCGGTAAAAAGATAGGAACGAGACGTGAAAAGAAACGGACACCTTGACGCGACTTGAGTAATTCTTACAGTCGCACACGACTGGATGAAATGATTCTACCATTAATGAGGAGTTCTTTACGCACCAACCAAATTGAAGTCGTCGGTTTATATTGCGAGCGCCTGCACAGCGAAGAGCACTAACGAATTTACCTGTACGACGAAGCAATTCAGGCGTCCCCGCCATTTCAGGTCACTTTAAAACGAATTAAGGCACGTGTGGGTGCACTAAACTGGCAGGTCGCATATATTTAAAATGTCTATAGCGCGCACGCACACGCACGCACCCGCGCAAGTGGGCGCACACACACACGCACGCTCGCGCGCGCGCACACACACACACACACACACACACACACACACACACACACACACACGCACACACACACACACACACACACACACACACACACACACACACACACACACACACACACACACACACACACACGCACGCACGCACGCACGCACGCACGCACACACGCACGCACGCACGCACACACACACACACACACACACACACACACACACACACACACACACACACACACACACACACACACACATGCATACGAGCGCACGATGAGGTACGTATAATGCGCACTATATTATTGTGGCACTATATTATTGAATACAAGTGCCGATACGTTGTTTGGACGCTGTTAATCATGCACAGCGTAATGGAACAGCATCTATAGAACAGGAGACCGGCGCGATTTCACCTCGAAATCAATCTTGAACAGATGGAGACTTCAGATCAGCATCTTATATTCCCATCCATGCTTTTTTTTTTCTCCTCGGAAAGTTTAGTCTGCCCTCTACAAACATATTAACGGAGTCTTTCCAGCGCCCGCTACCACAGTTTATAGCAAGTGTTTTTCTGAGTCAGTACTTATTCTGAAACAGATATGACCACGTCGAGATACGATTTCTTCATTTCTTGCAGAACCATGAGTTCCGATTCGATACGTGACTTTTAAGAAGTGGTGGCTGCAGTGCGCCAGACTAGCTGAAATTTTTGGATGGTTTGGCGCTTAACTTCTCAGCCTTTCTGCTAAATTTCTGACAAATTTTGACTTAACCTTTGACGCAATTTCTCATCACTTCATGCGCGCATGAGAACACGCACAGGCGCCGAGATAATTTTTCTACATGCGAAAACTTTTCTCGGCGTTCAGACTTGGCCCTGATACCGCGCCATCTGCTCGTATTTGCAGGACCAACAACAAAGAGTTATAACTGAGATCGTAATTTCGTTGCGGTACGTATATTATACATCTACTTGTACATCTTCGTACGAGAATAGCTGTTTGAACATGATAACTTTGATTTTATCATTGAAAATTGTTATTAGCCTCGAAACGTTTTCAAGCGACTCCGATTCCCAACGCGATTTTCAAAGCCGTCACACATAGTACTCCCATGGAAACTACTGAGGCAGCTCCAGTGCCCCCCAAAGGAACACCAGGAAACCTTGCAGAAGTTTCCTGGCTCATACCGCTCGCAGTAAAGCACTGAAGTGTGAAATGGGCCTTGAAATAGCGGAAAAACATTATTACTTTTATTTATTTTTTTTATTGCGTTTGTTTGCCCGGCGGCATCAATACACATTACACAAAATAGTGCAACTGTGTTTCCTCCATGAAGTCCAGGAGGGACCTATGATTCGGACCATATATCCATCGCTGCAAGTCAGGCGGCCTGGCGTGCTGAAGCCGCTTGTAGCCCTTTTATTAGTTACTCGATATTCATCGAATAACTAACAAAAGTGTTAAATTGTTTCCGAACGTAACCTCACAAAGCAAGCGAACGTGAGTGACACAAGTCGTGCAACCGACTAACAAGTTGACATTTTAAGGGCTCGTTTTTTCTTTGTTAGACACAATATTCATGAGAACTAAAAGACAATAATGCCAAGGACAGTATAAGGGATGTTATTAGTAGTAAATGTAATGTAAATGTGAAGAAAGAAAAGTGGACGTAAAGATAACTTGCCGTGGGCAGGGACCGAACCTGCGACCTTCGAATAACGCGCCCGATGCTCTACCAACTGAGCTACCACAGCGGCCATCGCCCCGTCCACTTTATGGGGCATATATGTGGATTAAACGTGGGAGCCTCATTCAGCGCCGCCAGTAGCCATGACGGCGAGTGTGGAACACTCTAACAAGATAACACTTAGTAAAGAGAAAGTATAGGCGAGGAAAGAACTTACGGCAAGACAAGTCAGTATGGGGCCGGTGAACGCGTAGTCGTAGACCATGACGTTCCTCCAGCACCTGTTGACGCGTGACAGAATGGTCGTTGTCACTAAAAAAATCTCTAAAGCTTGTGACGTTGCACAGCGAGCCCCTCGGAAGACAGTGATAGCCGCGCTGCCGCGAGCCTTTATGTGCTTCGAAGTAACACGCAAACCAGATCAGTTGGTCGAAAATCAATTGGCCAAATTGGTCGAGGGTCAAATATGCCGCGCCAGCGACCTTTCGTTTTCACCCCAATTATTTGCGCCCGTTTTGTCTGTTACATATACCGCAACGAATAAGACAAGCCAGTGGGTGCAACTATACAGTGGATGAATTGGGAAAGTTCACTTATGCTGACCCGCGGTCGTGTCTGTTTAGTGACGCTTCTTTTTCTGCATTATTGTTTGGAGCTCTGTGCCCGAGTAATATTACAAGGCAAATGTAATTATTTTTTTAAAAATTTTTTTTGTTTGTTTGGACATCAGTTGCACTCGTTGGTCCATTCCTGCTTAACTGATCAGCTACATCGCGCCGTGTGGATTTGTGGGAGTTGCGGTCTTGCTGCCCCACGAAAACGTTATTATTGTCGGAATTTCAGTCGCACATTCAGCCTCAGCAATATTAATGGACCACATGTACACGGACAAAATAATATTAATACGGTAACCTTAGCGCGAAAGATTACAAACATAGAAAGGTTGATGGAAGTTCACCTGGAAAAATAAACATCAAAAGGGATGTCGACTACCATCCTTCAAAGTAAAACGCCTGTCTACACTCTCCCGTGCTGTCGACCAGGCTGACTAGACAAAAAGAGGGGAGAGGGAGGTATTCGGGTTCTAGGGATGTTTACAAGTAAACTTAAACACCGATGGCGGGAATCATTTCCGATTTCGCCCATAGTGTTGTCGAAGAAATACCCTGGACGGCTGGTCACAGAAATTGCCACTACTGATCCCTTTTCAAATGACCTGTTTCTTCTCCGACCTACCTTCGTCCCCACAACTGAATATTTGGGACGTTCTTGCGTTTAATGCTCACTCGCGACGTGCTTATTACTGCTTAACAACGAAGACACTTATTTTTCGGACCAGTGAAATCAGCAAGAATTTTATTCTTTTTTAAAGCGCGGAACGATGGAGGGCGTGCACATCACGCTTTCCTCTTAGGATTATGTGCTGCTTTGTTGACACGACACTGGCTGTATACACTACTTTTCCTTAGTCGAATACGAGGAGTGAGCTCACCTGTCGTCAGATTGCGTGGCACGAAGTATGCTGTAAATAATGACGAGGACAGCTGGCAGGCCTACGTGGAAGACAAGAACGACTTAGTTCGATCGCGAATGCAATGCCAAGGCAATTATGAAGAGTGGCAGTGAGCTACCTCTCTTACGAAGGTGACCTTTTTATTTAAGATTTCACTTTACTGTAACATTGGAAGACAAGATGTCACGCAGTGGTTCAGTTTACACAGGATGATGGAGACTTGGAAGTAATAAACAGTGCTCAGACGAGGAATCTCTCCGACGCCTACGTCTCGACAAGGGCACTTGTCTTCGTCTGACGAACACTCGTACTCTTGTTGAAACGTTGGCCTCAGGCTGAATCACTCCTTATTTGGTCGTTGATCAACGAAGTGGTATTTCCTTTGTTTTTATTTTAGGTGCGCGTGTACACCACGCTATCTCTACAGCTGGTAAGCACATATCGAACGTGACTTGTACCTCGTCTACGGAGCTTTCGGGGAAATATTGGCGCTCTGCACGACATCAGCCAGAGTAGTGCCATTGCATGAGCGACCTCCGCCGTGCAGTCGATCCACACTCAGCGGTATGGTTGGTCTATACTTACCCCAGCCGAATACGTAGCAAAATTTTGAGATTCATCTGTTTGGAGAAGGCCTGGGCCACGAGGCGGTGTAGGTAGTAGCCTTCGCAGAGCATCCAGGTGTACTGGCTCACCATGAAGTAGCGGTTGAGCACCGACAGCAGCTTGCACCACCACTGCGCCAAGGCGTCGAACGTCGATTCAACATGCAGATTGTATAATTTAAGAAGCAGAACCCGTGACACCATGGTAACATGCGCATGTACACATTTCGTTCCTATATAGTCCGGTAATGGAGTATAATATACTATACGAGCGTTACGAGGCGTTTTCTGGCTAACGAAAATGAGCGGATATGACACTCACAATTCGTTCTCATGATCCCTTTTCTGATTGGCTTACATCGGTCTAAAGCTACGATTCGTATAAAATATTGTACTGAACCGTAAGTGCATCGGCAAAAGCAGGAAAGAGAGGAAGGGGATTTGCCGTGTAGCGTTTTATATCCATATGAATGAAAAAAAAAAGAGAGAGAGAGGAATTAGTGAGGCATGGTGCAACGTTTATCGGCGGACTTATCATCATCGTCATAAGCCTGACCGCGCCCACTGCGGGGCTAAGGCCTCTCCCATGTTCCTTCAACCAACCCGGTCCTGTGCTTTCTGCGGCCACATTGTACCCGCAAACTTCTTAATCTCATCTGCCCATTTAACATTCTCAATCTCATCTCCCCGTCGCGTATTCACCTTCTCTTGGAGTCCAGTCTGTTACTTTTAATGACCAGCGGTTATCTTGCCTACGTGCTACATGCCCTCCCCATGTCCGTTTCTCCTTGATTTCGACTAAGATGTTCTTAACACCCGTTTGTTCCCTGATCCACTCTGCTGTCTTCTTGTCCCTCAATGTTACACTTATAATTTTCCTTTCTATTGCTCTCTGCATCATCCTCAATTTAATCTGAACCCTTTTTGTGAGCCTCCAGGTTTCTGCTCCGTAGTTAAGTACCGGTAAGGTGCAGCTGTTATACACCTTCCTGTTGAGGGATAGTGGTAAACTACTATTCATGATTTGAGAATGTCCGTCGAATGTGCTCCACCCCATTCTTATTCTTCTAGTTACTTCACTCCCATGGTTCGGCTCCACGGTCACTACCTGTACCTAAGCAGGCGTATTCCTTTACCACTTTCAGTGCCTCGCTACCTGTCGCAAAGGCGCTGTTCTCTTCCGAGCCTGTTGCACATTAGTTTTCTTCAAATTAATTTTCAGACCTACCGTTCTGCTTCTTTGTCCAATTCAGCAATCATGAGTTGCAATTCGTCCCCTGAGTTACTCATCAATACAATGCATGTCATCAGCGAATCGTAAGTTATTAAGGCGCTCTTCTTCATTAACTCTTATGCCTAATTCTTCCCCAGCTAGGGACCTGAAAACCTCCTGTAAGCACGCGGTGAACAGCACTGGGGAGATCGTGTCTCCCTGCCTTACACCTTTCTTTATTGGAATCTTGTCGCTTTCTTTATGGAGGACTATGATGGCTGTGGAGCCACTGTAGATTTATTTCAGAATTTTTATATATGGTTCGTCGACGCCCTGATTCCGCAGTGCCTGCATGACTGCTGATATCTCGACCGAATCAGATGCCTTCTCGTAATCTATGAAGGCTATATATTCTCTACCGAATCAAATGCCTTCTCGTAATCTATGAAGGCTATATATATAGCGGATGGCTATATTCCACTCATTTCTCTATCACCTGATTTATAGTGCGATTATGGTCTATTGTCACGTAGCCTGCAAGAAATCCTGCTTGCTCCTTTATAATAATAATATCTGGGGTTTTACGTCCCCAGACCACGATATGATTATGAGAGACGCCGTAGTGGAGGGCTCCGGAAATTTTGACCATCTGGTGTTCTTTAACGTGCACTGACATCGCACAGTACACGGGCCTCTACCATTTCGCGTCCATCGAAATGCGACCGCCGCGGCCGGGCATCGAACCCGCGATCTTCGGGTCAGCAGCCGAGCACCGTAGCCACTGTTCCACCGAGGCGGACTGCTTGCTCCTTTGGTTGACTGAATTCTATTAGCTATTGATTGAATTCTATTAGCTATTATGTTTGCAAATAGCTTATAGACTACGAGGGTGGCGATGCGGGCTTGGTTGGTCTGTCATACTTCTTGGATGCGGGCGCTAGAAGACGAGGACGAAGGGAAGAAGGACACGCCAGTGTGTGTGTCCTTCTTCCCTTCGTCCTCGTCTTCTAGCGCCCACATCCAAGAAGTATAGACTACGGACAGTAAGCTGATCGGCCCGTAATTTTTCAACTCCTTGACGTCCTCTTTCTTATGGATTAAGGGAACAGGGTAAGCCCTTTGCCCGCCATGTATTTTAGGCGAAGTTTATGTACCCTTTTCTCCATAAACATAAGTTACAGTAATTATTTTACTATCATTGTGATCATAAGCCATTCCTCTTCTTAATGAAGCAGATTTATCACTGAAAACTGTAACGCTCATTTTTTGTAAATTTTTTACTGCAGGTACCTAATTATCACTTAGTAATAGGTATTAGATGTCGTCTTGAAGAAGAGCACTTTCTCACACAACAATAATTCTGCTTCAGCATATTCCCTAGTACGTTATCTAAGTACTGGCCGAAATCTATGTTCCTAGATACTGCGGTTGCTGAGATAAAGGAACAAAAGTACAAGAAAAGCATGTTTTGAGATAATCGCATTTAAAGTCGAAAATGTGCATTATTTCAAAAGTACAATGAAATTAACGGCAAATTGACGGACCCTTTCAATAGGCACGAGCCAGATACTCATCACCAATATCACTTTCTCTTTTTGTGTTGAAACGTCTTGCTTGGCGAGCCTCCTTTGTCGCCTGCTGTGCAGCCCTGTCAGTAAAGTACTGTCGACACAGGTCAAGGGTGCGTAGGCCCTGCACTGTGCAGTGCCCTGACGAAATTCCAAAGGAGTTCAGCACATTCACACGGGCTATATTGCCATCATTAAAAGTGAGCACAGCATCAAGAGTGCATATTTTCAATGTTTGGTGTCCGAGGAAAACGTTTTTCGGAGCGCGCTCCCACACGACATTGTTGAACGAGTCGTTGGGGTTTTGAGTTTTCCTATGGAGGCATTTAGCAAGTAATTCTGGATTAGCTAGTTGCGGATAAATTGGCCTAACAGCCTCAAGAACAGATGCTGGAAGGTGTTCTTTATGAACGAATAGTTCACCATTCAACTGGGCTTTGTTGAATTTGCACCAAGTGTCAGCGTCCTTCGGGCAAAGGCCATGGGATGGATTGGTGTCCGTTGACGCCAGGTGAAAATATGTGGCCCGGACAGCTTTTCGCCTGTCCGTCAAGCTGGCTCTATTTCTTCTAATGGCCAAACCATAACAGTTTTGCTGCTTGCCAATGATGGCATCACTAAGACGTCCCCGGCCAGATATAGATTTCCCGTCAGAAAGCTTGATGCCTCTGCTTTCTTTCGTTTTCGCAGTTCTGGGCCCATTGTTTTCTGAATGTGCCAAATGCACTTCAGCTTGCAAACTGTAACCTCTCCATATAGCTTTGATGCTTGAACTGCAAGGAATTCCTTGCTACGTAAGAATGGGGGGCATGGCAGGCCGCCGCACAAGTTTTGAAATATGTCATTTTTAGACAAAAAGAAGTCGCACTGAGACAAACAAACGACTGATTCTGGTTCAGAAAAGGCCGCAGGTTTCAAATTTTGCAAAAGGAAAAAAATGATTTTTTTTTTCAATATTTTTGCTTACCCTGTCCCCTTAAGATGATGTTAGAATTCAACCAAGATTCTGGTACCCTCACCGTCAAGAGACATTTCGTATACGGGGTGGCTTTTCTAACACAATCTGTCCGCCGCATTTCAACACATGATGTTGACCGATCCTCACCAGTGGCTTTGCCTCTTTGCATTCCCTCCAAGGCTTTCTTTAATTACCCTGTCGTTATTGGTGAGATGTCCGATTCCTCTGGGCTACTACTAATTCTTACGTACGTTATCGTCCTGGTTGTCCTGGCTACTGTACAGATCTCTCCAAAACTCCTAAGCTACTTTAACTATTCTATCCATATTGGTAGTGACGTTACCTCCCTTGTCTCTTAGTGCACACATCTGGTTTTTGCCTGTGCCCAGTTTTCTCTTCACCAATTTGAGGCTTGTGCGTTCTTCAGAGCATGTTCAATTCTCTCCATATTATACCTTCTTATGCCGGCTGCCACGCGCCTATTGATTAACTTCGAAAGCTCTGCCAGTTCTATTTTGCCTGTTGTGTTTGAGGCGCACTTAAAGAGACGCTAAACAAAAACCATTCAGTTTTGCCTGCTATGGGATTTTTTGTTGGTCAGGACACTGCATCTGTAACATGATTCTTGAAAAATAGTTAAAGAAGGAGAATGCTACTAGAAGATAAACTGGATGCCAAACTTGCCGTTTCAAATTTCGCGCCATAACCTCGGTGCCAGTATCGTCAGCGCGACGTCATGGAATAACGATCCTAGGAATAGGTCGCCCGCTTGAAACTTTGATTGCTCTTTGCCTGGTCGCTGGAGAGAACGCTTGCAGGGAAGTAGGCGTTGGTAGCCCTGCGATCAGACGGCCCCTTCAAGACTGCCTTCGGGCACAATTATTTGGACTCGCAAAAAGTTGCACTAAACTGAAGTTTATGAACTGAATCCTTTCTGCAAAAGTGAGCTGAAACACAAGAAAGGATTAAAAAAAAAAGAAAAATGGCGCAGCTTAAGTCGCGCAAGTCTGGGTCGCAGCATAGCTCCTGGTACTCGTGGGCACCTGGCTGGTCCTGGCTTGGCTTGGCTTTTACCCTCTCACCTGTGTCATTACAACCCCTTTATGCTTGCTCTATTATTTTTATATCTATTTTTAGTCTTTTTCTTTCTTTCTTTCTTTCTTTCTTTCTTTCTTTCTTTCTTTCTTTCTTTCTTTCTTTCTTTCTTTCTTTCTTTCTTTCTTTCTTTCGCTGTAGTCGCTCTCTCGCCTTCTATCTTTTTCACTCTTTCTTCCCTTTATTTCTATCTATTTCTCTTTCTATTTCTTCCAATCTCTTTCTCTCTCTCTCTGTATTCGTTCTCCCCTCCTGCCTTCCCTCCTCCTCACCCTCACATGTGCCTGGATAGATGAGTGGTTACGACGCTCGCCTTCGGATCGTGGAGACGCGGGTGCGAATCTCGCCTCGCCAAGAATGTTTTTCGCCAAAAATTTCTTTTTCTAGATCTGTCTTTCTCTTTCTTTCTTTCTGTGCTCGTTCTCTCGCCAATCAAAGTTATTGCATCCCATGCCGGACAAGTCGGCGCACTCGTTTTGTGAGCGAAGAATAAGCCGAAGGCGATGCAGAAGAGGACGACGAGAGCGCGTGCCGGTTCATGATGACGGTAATTTTCAATCTACGACGCACGGCCAACCACGACCATAAGTAACAGCTCTGCTGTAAAACACCCATAGCGCGTATGTGCCACAGAAATTGTGCAAATCCCACTGCCCACCCCACTGGTCCACTAAAAATTAAACGCACGGGCGGCAAACCCTGATTAGGGGCCGCACGTTTCAGCTTCTCTTGTGGACCGTCTGTACAGAATGCCTGGGCGGTGATTGAGCGCATGCCAGTTTATGATGATGATAATAATTTTCTATCGACGAAACACGGCGAACCTCGACCATAACAGCTGTGCTGTAAAAGAGTAAGAATTCTCGCAACTCTAGCGCGAAACTTTCCAGTGTAAACTACATGGCGTGTTCAGACCATAGGTCGGCACTTTAAGGGAGTACTCACTCAAACTCACTCACCACAATTTTTTCAGCCTTCGCACTCACTCACGTTCACACTCACGTCCACTCACACTCATGAGTACTCACTCACGTTCACACTCACCTCCACTCACACTCATGAGTACTCACTCATACTCAACTCACCACGTTCAAATGAGTGTGAGTGAGTGTGAGTGGAGTGCACTCATGAGTGAGTGTGCCGGGCTGCATAGGTCGGCACTTTAAGGGAGTACTCACTCAAACTCACTCACCACAATTTTTTCAGCCTTCGCACTCACTCACGTTCACACTCACGTCCACTCACACTCATGAGTACTCACTCACGTTCACACTCACGACCACTCACACTCATGAGTTCTCACTCACGTTCACACTCACGTCCACTCACACGCACGAGTACTCACTCATACTCAACTCACCACGTTCAAATGAGTGTGAGTGAGTGTGAGTTGAGTGCACTCATGAGTGAGTGTGCCGAGCTATGGTTCAGACTATCCTCGCTGACCCTGGCGTGGGAGACACGGGCCAAGCACGTGATAATAATGACGTTTCTTTTCTCTTTTGAGTTGCACAAACAATAGCAAGTGTGTTGATAGATCCTGATAGTTGAAGTGCAGTTGCTGCTGCTACTGCAACTGGCGCTCGCTGGCGACATTAGCTTTTCGCTTCGTTTCGTTCTTTTGTATTCCACCGCTGCAGCAGCAACGGTCAAATACAAAATAACGAAACAAAATGCACCATTGCAGCAGCAACGGTGCATTTCGTATTCCATTTGCATGCCGACAAAATAACGCAACATTAGTGCTAGCAGGAAACCCAGCTGGTTACACATCACAGCACTCAGCTAAAAAACGTCCATGGTACGACATTTTGGGTTTTGGCCGAGACCGTCTGCTGCCATGTGACATAGACTGCGTGCTTATAAAAAGCAGCTCATACTCATACATAATCAGCACCCTCCGCCTTTTTAGTCGTTTCTGAAGAAAGAAAAACAGAGAGAAAATTGGTCAGAGGCGTATTAGATTCTGCATCTTTATGTCAGAAATTTCTAAAAATTTGTTTTTTTAGAAAACACGTTTACATTATGCATTTGCAACGGAACTTACGTCATTTTTTAAAAATTTGTACATTGGTCGCAGTTACGCATCCGTCAGGTAGTAATTATGCAGACGCAGTTAAATCCGTATTTCAGGAAGAATTACTGGCGATTCTACTGGCCTTACAAAACCATAGTCGAAATGATTTCTTGCCTGTTTGTGCAACTGAATTCCTGTAAGTACGCGCTGCACTTGCTCCGTCCTTTAACTCAACTACTCTGAGATCATTATACATACATTGGTTCCTCGACACTTACGGCAATTTCTCTTACTTTGGGTACCGAGCCATCGTGGATTACATTTTAATGAAATGGCAGATTCACAAGCACGAACAACCTTCGATGGCATTGTTATTTCAGTACCCCCCAACTTTGGCCTATGTCACAGTGACCAAGTAGAGAAACCTCGCGATATTTAAAAATTCTCAAATATCTAACCCCGCAGTGTCATTTGGCTTCAGTCCATCTTATCTTTCCGATTAATAGTAACTGGTTTCATTCAAGACAATTAGAAGTTTTCACTACAAAGCTGCGCTACCATATTCCACCGCATAAATTTTGTCTACACAGGACTATAGTATGATGCTATTTGGTTTATGTCGTTCCTGTAACGTGCCTTAAACCATTTACCATTTTTTTCCTATCGTGCAATAGATTCACAAAAGGTAAGCTAATTTCGTTCAATTGGCCTAACACGGACTTCCACAATCATTCTCTCACTTAGGGCATCGTCACTGAGATTCTGACACAGATGCTTTTAGTGTCGTTTCCAACTTTATCAGAGACACAGAAAGATTACCTTTGATAAATCACCTTCGATTATATATTGGTTCGTTATTTCATTCCACTACTATTCACTATTTCACCTTAAAATTAATATCATCTTTCGTCTCACTTATACATGTTATTTTTTGTATTTTTTCCTCATTCATCTTGCTCCTTCGTACGTAATTACACTATAGCATTATAAGGTTATTGCAGATCACCGACATAATACAAACAATTGTGAAGCACAAGTAAAGCTTCTTGGTCAATTCCCCGTAGTTGGTATGGGCCATGGATAAGGAACAAGAACAAGGAAGCGTTTGCCTTGTCACCTTCATTATCTTCGTTTACAGTAGCTTGGTTATCTTCGTTTACATGCGGCTGCGATTCCGCGCATTGTCCTGTGCAGTATCCATATATAGGCAAAAGTAACGGCGGATCATATGCTATACTGGCTTACAGAAGCATTGTTTGCCCGACAGTTCACACGTACGTGGTCATTTCATCGATTTAGGCCAAGCAAAAATATAGCCAGAACTTCGCAGACGGACGCACCGTGTTCGAATGAGTAAGGTTCTTGGTGTACTTGGTAGGCTTGACGTCATCCAGCGTGAAGACCGAATGGTCGATGATATACATCACTCCGCACATCATGACCGCGAAGCAGAGGTGCTTGTGGATCATGATGCGAGGTACCTGTATTGATCTGTAAAATCGTTAGTGGAACGGCATTAGCTACAAGTAAAACATAACGACAGGTTTCAAGAGCGTTTCACGTCTGTTCAGCGCTGAAGGAAATTGCTTGGCAATCTATGTGCCGTGTTCTGAATAGAACTAATTACTAGCTATTGGACAGCCGCCATCGCTAATGATGTGCCCGACATCATGATTTGCTGTCAATAAGCGTTTATTTTATCTTAAAATGCGCGCCCTGAATTGTTATGCGATGATTTGATTTCAGAAACAATATAGTTGAGCACAGAAGCCATGTGCTCGACGGACATTTGCGGCGTAAGAAATGGGCATGCATGAGGCTAGAAAACACTTCTATACGGTCATTCGAAAATGAAGGAAAGGTAAATGACGCCTCTTATAATCATGCCAATCCGTATTCACCTCGAAAATGTTACGCGCGTTCAGCGAACTCATTTTTTAAACTAGGAAGTGCGCTTGCCCACAGTGCACTTGACATTGACTCTGGACGTCCTGTAGATGAAAGATGAAAGCAAAGCACAAACTGCGAGGGCTAGCACTCGGTTGCCGCGCGCGATTTCTCCGCGGCAAGGTCACAACCTGCATATTGTGGAACTCGTCAGTTGAGCACGTATGTACACAGCGGTCCACAGTTAAAGGGAACATGCTAGTGTCCCTGTATATGCTACCGCAGGTAGCATATACAGGGACACTAGCCACACACTCCGATGTATATGCTACCGGACACTAGCCACACGCTCCTGTATATGCTACCGCAGGTAGCATATACAGGAGCGACCGCCACACGCTCCGATGTTCCCTTTTAACAGTGGACCGCTGTTTACGTGCTGATGAAAGAAAGTGAGCCTATCGGCAAATCCGACTTAACATTGCAAGGCGAAAAATGAAAAGAGGCGATACGCGTGCGCGCCAGTTTGTTTGATACTTTCCGTTGAAAGAAAAGCCACCAGGTTTGCGAATAACGTGAAGCAGCGCAAAAAAAAAGGACAATGAAGGAACACACACAACAGGACCAGCACTGGTCCTGTTGTGTGTGTTCCTTCGTTGTCCTTTTTTTTTTTGCGCTGCTTCATTTTATTCTCAAGATGGATCGACTCGCCCAAACCTACAAGTTGTTGCCTTGCCACCCAGGACTGATTGCGTTCAATGCATCTTCGTATTGCAAAGTAGACCCGGGTTTATTCTTGTGACGCGAACTTGTCGTTACAGTGGTCTGGTGGTTTAAGAAGTTGGTGTGGAGTGAAATGTCAAGGCACGCCTGCGGTGAAGTGAGCTGGGTCACTTTATATGCGGGAGGCTTATCTCGACGAAATGGTCGAGCTGGCTTTTACGAGGACGCGCAGATGCGGCCGCACAACTTTTATCGCCGATCGGGGCCGTGGCGTCTGCCAGAGATAAAATGCTCCGCGCGGTAGGACCTCACTCCTTCAGTGAATACTTGGGGGGCCCCCTGCCTCACGGGCTAGACCTCCTCCTGACGTCTTTCAAGACGTCGAGCGCGCGCGCAAAGGCTTATCTTAGTCGACAAGTTGCGAGGACCGTCTTGTTTGCGCTTGGGGGCATTAAAAATCAATTTCTGGCAGCGATACGGCAACCTCTCGACACGCAGTGTCAAGGTTAAGCGGTGCTGCTCGAAGCAGGCCAATGGGGTGCTGAAGTTGTGTACCGTCGTCGCTAAACAGTATAATATGTCGCACCATCTGTAGTGTATGTCAACCAACGACACTTGCTTCTACATCTCATGGGCCGAGATAGCTGGAGGCTTTGACCTCCAGAGAAGCAGTCGATGCTGTCAACAGGTGCACTTATAGTGGAGGAATTTTCTACGGGACATTTCGGCACCGGCTGCCTTTCTGTGTGCGATACGACGCAATATGATGGCGTGAAAACTTGACGTCACCCCTGCGACAGCCAATTTTTAAAGAAGTATAATTTTATGACGCATGATCATTTTTCGCGGTGTACAGCTAAACGCTTAATAATAATAATTGTTGGGTTTTAACGTCCAAAAACCACCATACGGTTATGAGAGACGCCGTACTGGAGGGCTCCGGAAATTTCGTCCACCTGGGGTTCTTTAACGTGCACCCAAACATATGTGTACACGGGCGTCAAGAATTTTCGCCTCCATCGAAAATGCAGGCCACTGCGGCCGGGATTCGATCCCGCGACCTGCGGGTCAGCAGTCGAGCACCATGACCACTAGACCACCGTGGCGGGTCACAGCTAAACGCTTCACCGTGCAGTTAAACACTGTGCGGTTAAACATAATCAATATATATTTTAAATGAAATATACAAATTTTAGAAAATATCAACTGATGGACTCGGGGACAGTTTAGAAATAAGCGTCCCGAGCGCATGCCGAGGTGTCCCGAGGTGTCCCGAGATGCTCGAGGTGTCCCGAGCTCATTGTCATGCGCAAAGTGTACTCACTTGTACCAGTTGAAGATGAACAATGCCGGTATCAGCGATAACACCGAGAGCGTGAAGAGACCGATGGAGTAGTGGTATACGCCGACGTACTCCTGCAATGATACGGTGAGACAGCTGGCGTGCGCGGTCATTGCGGCAGAATCAGTACTGATGCTAAGTTGAAAGGAGAGCAACACACCTCGAGTTACTATACAACGAAAATGCTTGACTTCCCGTAAGCTGGAAGCGTTTCCGGTTCTTTTTATCCTTGCCCATACGAATTTACGTCTAGACAGTGCGTCTAGACAAAATCTAGCAGGTGTCTCACCTCTTTTTTAAAAAGGCGGAAATCACTTAGACGACGAAGCACGACTTGAAATTAGCTTATTAACTAATTTCGCTGCGTTAATTAGTTCAGTTAATTACTGCAGCACCCACAGTAGTGATAACGTCAATCCTCGCTCTTTGCTCCTTACCTCTCCATCTTACGATCCCCCCCCCATCCCGTTTCCACGTGTAGGGTAGCAAACCGGTTGTTCTAAACCGGTTAACCTCCCTGCCTTTCCTTGTCTACTATTTCCTTTCTTCTCTGTCTGTTCTGTAGAAATACCGTCTATCACCGGTTTCGAAGCACACAACTGCAGTGGTCTGAGAAATCTGCAACGAAATGCGTTGGCGTTACACTTAAGTGCTATCCCACGGTGGCAAGGAATATTTTTCAGTGAGGTAATAACGTAGAATATGAATGTAGTACACCCTATCAATTAAAAAGAAATGTCAAGGCGCCAGTAAGCTGTAGTCCGGAACGGCTTCATTGCCTTCACTTTTCTGCGAAATGGTTGATTTTGTCGCACGCATCGTGTACGGATATCTCTCGAATTCGCGCTAAATGTCAAGATCTAGGAAAAATTAAGAGCCTGACTTTGATTCCGCATTTGCAAATAATGATGCTTGTATGACGGCGCCACTTGCGCATTGGTCAGACTTCGAGCGACAAGGAACGTCGTCAAGCACAAGCGGTGTCGTGATTCCCGCTATTCGTTCTTTCATTCGTTCAATCTGAATGGCTATGCGTGGAGAGACATTAAACGTTATTTCTGCAGACCCATTTCACCGGAAAAGCAATGAACATGATCGAGAAGGATGCTTATAGACGATTTTCCGCAGCGGCGCACGGGCGCTGCCATGTTTGATCACGTGACCGTAACTGGCCTTCCCCCAGCCAGTTGCACCAGCCAACGCACTGGGCCAGCGAAGCGGCCGTGGCCGTAAGCGCCAGCAGCTGGGGTTAGAAGCCAACATGGCAGCACCCATGCAGACGCGACCGCCCGCTTCGATTTGAACTCGCACTTGCAACTCGCCCACTGTGTTCACAGCAATAAATAAATGGTGAAATCAGCTATCGCTCAGTGTCATTTCACGCTGGGGACAAAGCATCAGGTATGTCTGTCTTTATTATCGAGATTAGCTGCGTTTATTTAGCCATGCCTGCTAAGCCTTGTCTCCGAGAATTTGAGAACGAATCTTGAAAACACTAAAATGCCGACGAATACATGGCTCTGAAAGCTTCAGGACGTAAATAGAAAGCAAATAAATGCGTAGGTTACGCACTTACAGGCCACACAGCGCAGGATGACGATGTGATAAATTCGAGGCGGAAGGGAACTGCATCCACAGGTGTCGCCATGTTGACTGTTCCGGAGCTGCCGTCTGCTCGTTTTTACTCGCGTGCGCGCAGACGCTACGGCGAAGCCGAGCAGACGACGCGACGCGGATGGAGACATATTGAGCAACGCTGCCAAAGGCCAAGGCAATCAGACGGCCGCAGTAGGAGACGGCCACGGTGCAGTGGTGGCGCCATCTAGTTTTGATTAAACAAACCAGCTGCGGAAAATCGTCTATAGTAAAAGGGAAAGCGCTGAAACCCCTGAAAGGCACGGTTTTCTTTAAACGGTTTTCTTTTTTTATCTGCCTGTTTGTGGGACGTGCGCTTCTGTTGGGCTGTCCGCGACTGATCACATATTTCAAATACTGCACCTTTTCCGGATAGCGCAATCGAAGCGTAGCGCGCGGCGTGCAAAATATGCGGATATACGGTACATCTCCTCCACAGGAAGTTCATTAGCGTGATGAAAGGGGGCTAGTTGGTGGCAGTTCATATTATCTTCTTACGTTGGAAACGCGCAAACAGGAAAACACGGGCAAGCTAATGTAGTACGAACAGGTAGGAAGATAGGCGTGCCAGAGGGAGGAGGTGAACGCTAAGATCCTTCTGGAACAATGACGGAAATAAACGGATAAATGATAAGTAACATAACTGCAACTATTACGTAAAGATTACGCAGCTGTATATTCTGAATAGCCTCACAAACATTATTCATGTACTTGTACAGATGCAACGCCATAACGAAGCATCGACAGCGCGCGCTATGTTGCGTTTGCAAGATTGGACTGTCGTTTGGGGAAGCTTAGGGGGTAAGGACAATTGATGCTATTATACACGTGGGATGTGTGTAAAAGTGCTTGCTTAGACCTGCTTAGCGTTATGGACTGCTGTGTATACAGAGTGTTCTTCCTCAAAAAGCATTGGCTAATCTACGTCGTGCGGTTCGTGTCTTCGCACTCCCTTGACGAGTCATGAGGCAGGTGTGCACGCAGCACAAGTTTGCGTTTCAACCGAGGCACGTACATCGCGCCTTGACTTCAAGTTATTTACACGCAAAAGACTTAATCAACTCAAGAGAGCGTGTGACATCCATAGGGTACGCCGCCGAAGCAGGAAACGCATTACGAAAATTGCGGTGTCATTATTAATGCCGCTACCAACGTAATACGGATTCGTGAACGTAAATAAAAAAGTAATGTAATAATCAGCCAGCATGCTTGTGTCTGGAGCATTGTCGTGTAATTACAGCGTTTATAGGTGGAGGAACCAAACTGGCCACAGACCCCACTGACCCACGGCTTGGGCGCACAGCTTGTGTAGAAGGTCCGCTCAACGTTCATCAGCCGGTACCAGGAGCCGTTTTCATGGCACCACCGTGTCGAGTAGTCTGCATGGGCCCCGAAAATACAAGAAAAAACAAGCGTAAAGAAAAATTGAAGGGGTGGGGGGAGATAAGCTCCCGTGACTTAAGCACTTGAAGCTGGATCCAGTTCTTTTTATTATTTTTTGGACCCAGAAATCGTGGGATATAACAATCCACCATTGTGATAAACCATCAAGCGCCGAGTGACCGGCACTGAAGGTCCAAGCAAAACTTCAGCGTACCTGGCTGCCGCATTTGGTTTCCTAGAACCGTCTATTAAAATAGTCGTGGCATTTCAATGACTCGTAGGATTATGTTTCTTCGATGGTAACGAGGGTGGCTGAGAACACGGGATAGCAAATATCGTCGTGCATTATCGTTGGGAAGACATTGACATCGGCAATCGTACGGGTCAATCTGTCAGTGCCGCATGAACGCATCATTCCAATTAGCTGCAAGTATACTGCTGAGCATGAGAGCACCGTTTATTAAGCAAAATTGGCGGCACCCTGAGCAAGAGGCTGGGAAGCTGCTTCACGCAACCACTGCCACTTTACCGCCTACGCGGTCACGGGCATGTAATGGCTATCGCTGTTGTTCATCAACATGGCCTCTGTACTACTTGCTGGCAGATGTGACTTCGGTTAAATTTCATGGAAGCTACGTATAGACAAGGCATAAGCTGCACGGTGAGGTGACATCAACGCATGCACTTACATTCGCAGTGCGGCTTCGAGTAGATGTAGAGAACCCGTGGACAGACCTTCGATACGTTCCTGTTAACCTCAGTATCTTCGTAGCACGTGAGACCATCCCACGTGCGATTGCAATATACCCCCTCTGAAAAAAAGGGGGGATTAGGAGTCAGAGATACACTTATTTAGCTAAAAAGTGGCACGTTACATACTTCCTGTTGGCCAGCGAAACCTGAAGAACTACGCCACAGATACAAATTTGATCTCAAAGACGCGCTTCTCAGCACTCTGGCGTCGTTTGTTCTATATGTGCCGTACCCTGCGGTCTGTACGTATAATTTCGAAGCTTCCTTGCCTACTTTAGGTCCCCATCTTGACAAAAAAAAATAAAAAAATCGCGACTCCCGAAACACGACGTTAAGGCGTTACCATGACTGTTTCGTGACTGTTCCGTTAAGGTTATAGACGGCTGGAGTATGTGCCATGTTGTGCATTGGCGTCGGAAGGGGAACACTTGCGCTCCCCCCACCACTTGCCCACCACCCGAGCCACAACAGCCCCCCCCCCCCCCCCCCCCGTGATGCAACACGTCTTTGCACCCCCCCCCCCCCCCTACCACCACCACCACCGCCAACACTCATGATGCTGTGCAGCCGAATGAAGCGGTACCGACTAGTAACTCATTCTAAAGAAGATTACATCGCCGTCATCTCGCAGAGTAACATGGATGTAAGTACTTTAGCCGAATATAGCACGTCAGGAGAACCTTCGATATGATAGCCACTAAAGCTGGCGCGAAAAAAATAGAAACAACCTTTCATAAAGTGCAGGAAACCGTGCGACAGCAGTCGCGCGCGTAACCACCAAGAATGATAGCACGCGGGCCCAAGAAGGGTGCCTCAACAGGAAAGTATCGCGAGGCTCCATAGAGGCAGGCTCACCCGTCCTCTGCGGCGTGTCCAGCATGTATCGGCAGCAGGCGATGGCCTCGCGGACGCAGTTTGCCCACAGACGCCCGATAGCTTTGGTGCGGAAGGCCAAGAAGAGCGGGCTGTTCTCGTTGTTAATGTCAGGGTAAGTGGCAATCCTCTTCATTCGGTGGCCGAGTATCACTAGTGCAGTTCAAGCAGATCTTGGGGAAACGGACCTTGTAGCACACCCTGCGCAGCGGCGGTCCAAAAGGACTTGAGTTCCATTCCCGGTAGCGGCGGCCGCATTTCGATGGGGTGCAAAATGCAAAAACGATGGTGTATGTAGACCTTGGCGCGTGATTTAAGAACCTCAGGTGATCAAAATTAGTGCACAGTCCTCAGTTATTGCGTGCCTCTTAATCATATCGTGTTTGGCACGCAAAACTCCAGAATTTAATAAATTCTCAAAGCAATTGTACGCATGAGAGAATAGCCGAAAGCTTTTAGAAAGATTTTTTATTTTTTTTTAAGAATGATTCGCTTGATGGCGTATATACGCTGCGAAGTGTCTGATTTCCCTCTCCTGGACGCACCTCAGGATGAGAACAAGACTGTTTCACCACAGCCACCTAAACCGTGAAAGGAGCCAAAGCTCTCGCGTGACAGCGCATGCCTGGCAAGCACGATAGTTCGCTGACGATGTCCCGGTGTTCACCCGAGCAACGTACTACAGTTTTAATGTAATGCGTCGTCGTTCATTGCTACAATCTTCACATGCTCCGGAATAGCCCGGGATCTTTAACGAAAATTTTGTGCTTATTTCACCGTTGCAAATGCCATATCATGAACTCATAAGATTGTGAGCACTACGTTCCCATCGAAGTGTTTTCTTTATATATATATATATATATATATATATATATATATATATATATATATATATATATATATATATATATATATATATATATATATATATATATATATATATATATATGTGTGTGTGTGTGTGTGTGTGTGTGTGTGTGTGTGTGTGTGTGTGTGTGTGTGTGTGTGTGTGTGTGTGTGTGTGAGCGTCCGGCGACAGAAAATGCGTCTCGTAACTCGGTTTCGAGACGCATTTACTTTCCTACGTCTTTTATATCTACAACGAAAAGAAAAGAAAGTCATGCAGGCCGTTCGTACAGTCGCCCAAATCTAACTATCGTGCACGAGCGGCAGGTTTTACTGTGTATTTTCGCCATATGACTCAATTAAGTTCCAAAAAGGGGGGAGGACAGGTGCATGCCCACAAAACTTTTTTTTGCAACTTCGTTCCATCATATGGCGCTCAGAAAAGTATGCCGCTGCACACGATAGTTAAAGATTTGGGCGGCTGTACACCTGACGTGTGCAAGCTGCTGTTCGCGCTCAAGATAGTCATCAACATCAATAGAAAGGGGGGGGGGGGGGGTGGACCGGAGAGAGGGGTAGAGGGTGCCTTACTTTTTCTGGTATTCTTCGCGTAGTCCATTGGTGTACATGTAGCATTCCACGGCGGCCTTCTCGATGAACTTGTCCACGGCGTAGGGGTCTCCGCGGAAGGTGCACGTCCCATTGCGCTCGTGCTTTTCGCTGCGTTCGCCTTCTGGCGCGTGAGCGAGGTGGCGAGCCTGGAACTCCAGCGTCGCGCCGGGCCACGCCTGCGGGCGCACCACATCACGTCATAGAGCCCTGCTTCCGAAAGAGGACGCTAGGTTTTTTTGTACGAATCATGCGCACGGTATCGAGACTGACAGCGAAGAACTTCAAGAGACGGGCCGACTGTTCCAATGGACGAGTATGCATTCGTCACTCAATACTTGGGAGAAAACAGTGGCCTTAAGATGCTGAAAATGCGCTAGCCATTTCTGCATATTTTACGAAAGCAGAACAATAGGGAGCCTTCAATGCAATGATTACAGATATAACGAATCACAAAAGGTAACAAACCCTCTATAAACATTTTCGGGCTACTATAATGCATACAATCGCAATCAATGACAGAATAAGAAATTCCGTATTTTGTTCCAGCCGTAATATGTTCAGGCACAGCGTTCGTGGGTTGTGTTTTACAAACCGTGCCTGGCAGCCCCGCGTTGCGGAATCAGATAAATTAAACGAATAATTTGACAGCAGTTATACTTCAATTCGTCTCATGGCCCCACTTTGAAATGAAGCGACACCACTAGATCTTTTTTTTATGATTACTCCAACTTTCAGTTTATAAACATGTGCCATAATGCTTGTACTTACGAATGACGTGGAAATTAATTAGATTAATTAGTGAAATGATTCGTGTTCTCTTTTTTTACAAATGATGCCCACCCGGGCAGGCAATTCACCCGCAGTGACAATCATGTAGGTCTTTTTCTAAAAGTGTTTAATTAAAAAAAAAGGAACTATTTGAAAATCACTGTTGCGTAGAGCATGCGAGTAACATTATAGTGATTGTACTCACCAGAAGCAACTGGCAGGCGAACGAGAAGATGAGGCAGTAGGCCCACCAACGCGACGAGTGGTAAGACATGTCGTCACGAGCGAAATGAAGGTCCTTGGTCGACCGATGAAGCTTGGCATTAGGGAAAACGGAACCAAAATGTCCACGCTGGTCTCTGATGCAACGTGTTCATTGTCACTTATGGCGCGTAGTTTTGTTTCACGCTGCAGTGTGCCCTGATATGGCGTGTCCTCACGGGATTCGCAGGCAGGATAACCTTGCCCGCACAGCAATGACGAGAAAGTCCTGTAGCTAGAAAGGAAAAAAAAAAGAATGAATTTAAAATATAAGACACGTCACGTAATTGTTATGAATACTCTACCCAGAGTTTAAATATATGCCGACGCACTTGTCGACAACGTGACCAAATGCATGTTGCGGACTACTGCATGGAATAAGTCACACTATTTTTGCGTTTGGCTTAGTTGCTTAATTAGGCATGATTAATTAACCAACTTCTGAAGCAACGAGGCTGCGAGAAAAATTCCAATTAGGAAGTTGTAGATCGGTTTGCAAAACGTCCTCTTTGACGGTTTATAACATTCTATCTATAATGTATTCGTGTTTTTCTGCCCCCCCCCCCCCCCCCCCCGCTTCTTTCCTGCAGTGCAGGAAGTTCTGAAGGCAAGACATGGTAGAGCGCTGTCCTCACCTGGCTCCTCTCGTGCGATGAGCTTGTAAAACATCATCGCCGTGAGACCCATATGCCCTCGCTGTCTCACGTAAAAGGCTTTTAATATTTCGCGACCGTCTACGAAGTCGTTCCAGTATTTAAACGGTGCTGTATTCTGTGCGAAAAAGTAACGCTATTTTAAACGTCATCTGTTCGAAGTTGCGAGATATAACATCCGAGAACAATCAGTAAACGAACATCAAGAAGTAGAAGAAGCCATGCGAAGGAAGCGAACTCGACATTTTAATTGTCACTTCAGTTTTCGTTACAGCTTTATATATGAACGAACGACAAGCACATCTGCGAGTATGTGTTCCGCTTAGCGGGACATTGTGATATCGCTAGCAGGTTCCCGTCTGATATATCTGATAAATGGAGCACTGCGCACTAGGAATGAAAATACGGAAAGGAAAAAAAAAAGAAAGAAGCATATCGGGATACACTAAAAAACGATGCGGCCGACAGCAGGTGCCTTACACGGAACCACAACCGGCCCGTTTCGCAGACTTGCTGGGAGCGTAGCCACATTATATTGTTTTACATTTATTTTGTCTGCTTGCTTCCAGCAGTATAGAAATGTGTTATAGTCAAGGACCACCAAACTGGGCACAACAGCACAGTTTCAGTTCACGCGGCAAGTCTTGTGGTGCTAATGGGTTTTGCAAGATATTTACTCACGGCGCGCAAAGGTGCTCTCGCGACGCCGATAACAATCCGTTTGCCCTCCGTACCACCGGTGTTTGCAGAGCGAACAGAATGGTAGGAGATAAGCGGATCTATATCCTAGAGTTATTGACTGTGTTACGGCCCCACTGCGTTTCGGTCGCACTGCACAAGGGAAGAAGCCAGAATGTCGCGTTCGGATAGAAAATATCCACCACACCATGGTTCTTCAACGACAACTGTCTATAATTACGCGGAAACATTTGGAATATAATAATGCTTTTTTTTTTTGCAGAACAAGATTCGCAACAAGGGCGGAAGAAATGAAAACTGCTTGTCTGGTCATTTATCTGCCTAATTAACTAAGATTAGCTGCATTTTAGGCCACTAATGTAATTTGAACGCGCTAAATGACACCAGGTTTATGATGATATGCGAATGTATGGTGATGCGCAAATTGACAGGTTTATTTTTCGCACAGAAAGGCGCAGGAGAAAATATTTTTTTAATGCTCAATTCGAACTGCAAGCGACTCTCGCACAGCCATCAGCAACTATGCAAAAGGAAGGGTCGCCCTTCAAGCACTACGCATTCTGCACCAAACCACTCGTACACACGAAAACCAAATCACTATCGTCTGGTTTCCAGCGCACGCAGGCGACGTCCATCCGTATCTCACCAACCTCAACGAGGTAGCCCACTCCGCTGCGCGAGGTCTAGTCAACCGTGTCGGAGGTCGCACAGGTGAAGACGTTGACCGCGATCGTTTCACCAGCTACAACGATCTCACCAAATCATTCTACCTTTCTCGAAGAATCTTCCTTCCACCTAACCACAAGCTATGCAGAGCCCAGGCGGCTACCTTAAGCCTGCTACAGAGAAACTCGTACCCGTCACTTTCCCGATATCACAACATTTACCCCGATATATACACTACCAACATCTGTAAGATAAGCAGCATCGCTTCCACACATGCTGTGGAAATGTCAGGTCCAATATCAGAATTTCATACCGAGACCCTCTCGTCGAGATGGCACGCCGCCCTGCGTAGCTCCCACCTCGACGATCAGCTATGGGCCACCCAGCAAGCCCGCGAGGCGAAGAAAAGACCTCGACGTCCCCACGTGGGAGGCCTAGGCCGCGCCATTAAAATTGCTGGTTCTCAGTAAAGTTTATTCCTCATTACTTCTAGTAGCAGGTTTTTAGACATTCGAAGCAATACTGTCGGCGCGGGGAACGCGTCATCGTATTAGATTGAATGTGCTCCACATTCCACAGCTTCTCTCTCAAGTAAAACTGCATGGGCTAGCAAAGAGCCGTGAATTTATACGTATAACGCCAGAGCCCCCCGAGTTAGTGTGTTCGAGATGTGCAATAAAAGATAAGGCGCTTACATACGTTTTCTTTCTTTCGAGAAGCACGTTATCAAATCGCTGAACAATTGATTTCAGACGACCAGGCCATAAACTAGACTGATGCATGCTCATGCCTGAGCAAGCGCTTCACACGACGGGAACAATATCAAATAATACGTTAAACATACGTTGTCGAACGACCAGTGAATGAGAGCGAGCTAATGGGGGAGAATGAAATGGAACTCAGAGCCACAGAGCCGTAAAACTCAAAATAACACGCACATATACAGCACGTGCCAAAGTTCGTTCGAGGCTTTGACAAAGAAAATCCTTAGCATTTGGAGCATAAAATCAGGTAACTGGACACAACGCGCTAGAATTTTTGCTTCACATAACTGTCATGTAAAATTTGTGCAGATGAGTCGGCCGAATTACACATTTTGTATTGTTCGACTCGGGAAGCGTGACACAAAACCAAAATATAACTTCTCTCGAAGTTCTATTTTTTCCCTCAAATACCTCAATGCTGATAGAGCAGAAATCGACGAGGTTTAGGAGTAAGATAAAACTTTATTATCACAATCCAGTGGCCTCGGTGGCGCGGGTTCCACGCCCGGGCGTCAGCCAGGGGCCTGGCAGCGTTCCCGGCACGTCTGATTGTCCAGAGCTGTTTCTCTGGATCTGATTTGAAGCAGCGCGGTTTTCCACTGCTCATCATTAGCTATTGAGCGACCCCGTCAGACCGTCTTTGGGCAGGCCCACTGGATGTGTACGACAGGTCCGCCTTTTTCTTGCACAATTTACAGATATCTAAATATTGACCTAGAGTAGTAGTGGCCTTACGCCATCGGGCTCGGGTACGTGTTTGCTTGTAGGAGGAGCCAGGCCCCCCGTTTGCCGCTTGTTAAAGGGCCCTTAAACCACCCAGAGGTCGAAATTTAGTTGTGGCGTTGCAGTTGTGCACGAGTCTACAGCGAACGCTGGCGGAGTTACACACGTTTCTTCGTTTCGCGCTTTCCTTCGCTAGCCTGCGTTCGTCGGCTCGTCTGTCCACCTCTCTGAGTGCCCTTCCACAGCGCCCGAGGTGGAAACGCAAGAAGCGCGCGCATCTGCTAGCAGAAAGCAGGCTTCTTGTTCGCCCACTGACAGCGCCTGTTGCTCGCGATGCCACCAAGGGATACTCTATACGCCACCTAATCAGCCAATCATACGTCATGAAGGCTGTTGTCGATAGGGGAAAGGCACGGAGAGGAGCACGCGAGCGTCTGTTGGTGGTTTGGGGGGCCCTTAAACCACCAACAGTGTGGTGCGCGGGAGGATACCGGGCCCTTTCCAATATATAATGGTTTGCAATTTATTTGTAGGTAACCATGCGGTCTCCTCTCGATCATAGTGTCTCTGCGGCTCGGCGCGTAAGTCCTCGAGCCGCGGTGTGAGCCGCCTCGTTGCCTGGAAGGGAGGAGTGTGCAGGCGCCCAAATAATTTGGATTGTTCTTTGGTCTCGAAAATCGACCACGATCATTTCTGCTTCCGGCGAGATTCGCCCTCAGGCAAAATTTCTGACCGCGGCCTTGTAATCGATATATATATATATATATATATATATATATATATATATATATGCCGCTGGATTGTTCCACCGTTTACACACTGCCGGTTCTAATCGAGCCGCTAGGCCAACGTCGTTGCGTATACACGACCACAATGACCATGCCACGCGAGTGCTTGTACTCCGCTGGGTCTACATAGACAGCGTCCGTTGAGTGTAGGAATCTATTTTATATTTGACCTCGAGCGTTCTGTTCTCCTCTATTTGTTATATTCTCGGTGCATGTTCTTCTGGTAGTAGTGGTACATCAAGATGTTGCCGTGTTTCATGTGGTGTGCTTGTCTTAATTCCATGGATGTTGCACTGCGTTATGCCAAGATTACTGAGTATTTGTTTTTCTGCGGGGCTTTTCGCTATAGTCTTTCGGATAGCCTTGTTATCGGCTGTCTGTGACTCCACGTCTATAATTTGATGTTTGATCTGCAGCATGATATCTTGTGTGGATAGGTTTAGCCTGAAATCGATCATCGTGTGCGGGAACAGGTCGTTATCGTCCACGTATTTACTTAGGCGTGTGAGTATCACGCGAAATGCGTCCGAAGATGAAAGTTCAGCTTTCAAACTATACGATGCATGACGCTGATTATAGCAGAAGTCAGTGTTCGCGGATCTTTATAGGCGCACTTTAAATCAGTTCAGCTGGTCAAACATTTCATTACACCCGCACGACTGCGTCTCTCACGCTTTACAGGTATGACCTAATCACGCCCACGCTAATCAAATGTTATTGCTTTTTCTCGTACTCCACCACATATTCATCTACTTAACCACGTATTTCTCGTACCGTACACGATATCATTCCTTCTCATCAGCCGCATAGTTTTACAGGTTATTCTCACAATCTTAAGAAATCGCCAGACTGTTCTCGCCAGACACACTGTAATTTTAGGCTGGTGTCTCACTTCAGTATTCAGTTCTTCTGACTCATTCGATGACATCAGCTAAGCGAAGTCTCGGCCTAATATCGAGAAGTTGTGGGGAAGCTCGTTATTAGAGCAATGACATTGCAACGAGAAGGCCCATGCCAGCATTTTTCTGAAGAATTGTTACAAGGACATCTCATCAAGTGCAGAATGGTTGACGATGCACGTTACAGCTGAGGCAGCGGCGATGATGCAACACTATTATGGCCGCCGAGGTATACCTTCTTTTGGAACCTCAAGACTCCCGTAATTTTGCGTATAAACTACAAATCCCCCCATTCACCATTCACTTTTACATAATTTTACAGCACCCAACTGACTCGTTATTGAAAATAGAGATGGTGAGTACCCGCTAAAAGTCTTTGCGAGTCGCTTCGGTTGGTCAGCTTTCGTTTCGAGCCTCAGTAGCTCCCGCATATATAGCCGTGTGCGTTGTACAGTTATCGGCCGCCTTTTTTGCGAGACGCTCTACTTCAACACCAACGTCAAAGACTGCAAAGCAGGCAACTAATTTTTTTCCCCAAGCAAGCTTAAGAACGCGCTAAAGAATAACGCAACAGAAAGCAACCAGAAACGCCACGCGGCCGATGAAGCTCGGCAGCCGGAAGTTCTTGAAGCAAACACGAGCGTGCGAGCGGTCGCGCCTGTCCTAAACAAATGATAGCCGCGTTCCCCTGGGTGACTCCACGTCTGTCAGTGTTGTTTCAGGCGCGGTTGCAACAACTCGCGTGACAATCCGTCATCGGAGATGCGGCCAGATGCGGTCGTTGTCCGCCTCTACACGGAATCCGAGCGAGCGACGACCAACTGCATTGTCTTTGTGGTGTCCATGTATCGACGCATTTCTTTTAGTTCGCCTTACCGTTCACGACCCACTGCTTGGAACGACGGATTCACCAGGCGACGCTCTCTCCAAGGGAAAAGAGAAAGGCGACTACACTGTTAAAAATTTTTACCCCTGTTTACGTAAGAAGCTGAAGGTAAAATGTTGCCGAACACTTTTCCTTTTCCAAATTATTACAATTTTCTTAAACGGAGTCTCCTTTGAAAATCTTGTACGTATGTCTTCTAAAGACGTTATACGTAATGTCTCCTAGGAACGTTGTACGCATAAGCGTGCGCAGGGTTCCCCTTCAGGGGGGGGGGGCGAAGGTTCGTCGCAGCGCCCCCCCTCCCTATTATGTCAATGTATGGGGCTGATTTTGCGCCACCCCTATCGCCCCCCCCCCCCCCCCCCCCGTGCGCACGCCTATGGTTGTACGTAAGGTCTTCTAGGTACATTGTACGTAATGTCTTCCAGGAACGTAGTATGTAATGTCTCCTACCAACGTACGTAATTTCTCCATATGAATGCCTTACGTAATGTCACCTGAGGAATGTTGAATGCAATGTCTCCTTGGAAATTTCGTACGTAATGAGGAATATATGTGCCACATGGCGATTTTGCTGCCTTACAGTCACGAATGCACACAACTTGACACCACACTGTACTTAAAAAGTTGTAATAATGAGTGTTGTGCGGTGAAGAAAATAACGGTGACTTACATGCAGCTACCGCAATGGTTATTGACTGATGCCAGCAGCAGCCACTACTTAGCTACGAAGGTGTTGGAGAGTGGATAAGCACATTATGCAGTGATTGCGACGAAAATTTCCATGGGTGCTTAACACAGCAGTCACGAGGAAAGACATGCATGTACACACTGCCCCTGTTGACACGTATGTCGGGCTACAAGTGAGATTGTATTTGGTCGGTTACTTAATTGACAACTGGAATGTCCTGGCACCACATACAAATTAATTGTATGTAGTTTGGCTTTATGAAGTCGAGGGTCTGACAAAATCTCGTCTGGTCGGGATGAAACTGCCGAAAATATTGTTGGACGCCAATCACAAATAGTCTGGCAATACTATAGGAACAAGAACATATATTGCTGTTCAGCTATAACAAATAAATTGGCAGACCAAATATCATGGCACTTTTAGCCTGATATACGTTTCAACAGGGGGCAATGTGTACATGCATGTCTGTTCTGATGACTTGTGTTAAACATCCAGTAGAAATTTTTGTCGCCATCACTGCATAAAAAAACCGCCAGGCCTGCGCAGAACGCGCAGCACAGCCACAGCGAAAGCTGGGAGAGCGGCTTTAGCCTTTTTTAAACACTCTTGGGGCAACTACTACAAGCCCACTTGCATGGTACCCACTAGGCCACAAATCATCATAATTTTTGTGTAGTGGGGAAGCGTCCACTATGCCATTATTCGTCATTCTTCGGAAAAGCGCGGTACCCGCTACACACTTGTAAAGTATTATGTGCACTTTGTTGATGCTGTGGCTGACGACGATGAAGAATTATGCCTCAGGCTTTTGTAATGGGTTGGAGCATTGAACGACCCACTCGTTACGCAATTCTGCATTGTGTGAACGCCTGGTTCTTACTTTACTGCTCTAAAACGCTTTAGAACACACGTTAACGCGATTCCTTACCCGATATGAAGCCTGCGTATAGGGTCAGTTTGCACCGCAGTTTCAAGCAGTGGCGTAGCTCAGTGCTAGAGTGCTGGGTGCCACGCAGAGGACCCGGGTTCGATTCCCAATCTTTCATAGGTGTTTTTTATGTATTTAGTTTTTTTCTTATTTCGTGATATTGGTTACGGATACCGGCGGCGGCGGCGGACAACTACGGCGCAGAAACGACCCTTGTTGTGATCTCATAACAGCTTTCACTGTAATATGTCTATCCTCTACCAACTTCTTAGCAGCAAAGTAGATGCTGCCGCTGGCATCAGTCAATAACCGTTGCGGTAGCTGCATATAAAACACCGTAACTTTCTTCACGACACAACACCTATAATTACAGCTTTTTAAGAACAGTGTACGAAAGACAATATCTTCTCCCCCCTCCCCTCTGCCATTCCACTTCTCCACTAGCGCTTAGAAAAAAGAAAAACAAGTAAACGCGAGAATGACGATGGGATCAACATAGTTTTGTTTGCACAAGTCTACCGCGAGTATTTTCTATTGGATATTTGCAAATTATTGTAATAATAAAGAGTTACAGTTTCTTTAGCTAATGCTAAGGGGAGAACAGACGAAAGTGTGTTCTCACGAGACACTCATTCTCACGCAACTGCAGCCCCGCCCCCCCCCACCCTCTCTGTTTACCCTGAAGCTTTGTGCATCTCATCCATTGTTGCATTACTTCGGGATCGGCCCACGTTTCGCCCAGCTTGTCATGTGATGATGTTGTTACGACGGCACAAAATTTGGTGATCTGTTACGTCATCATAACGTCATATATCACGCATGACGTCATCTCTGATCAAGTGATACATCTTGCACCGTTCATGTTGACGCCGCAGTCTCGGCAGGTCTCGCAAAGTATCGTCAGGTCTCACCAAATCTCGCAAAGTCTCTTGGCTCATGAGCCATATGTAAGGCTTTCGCCTTAATGTACCGGTTATAGTGTCAGACCGTCGTATGCCGTGCATTCGAAGGTCTGACATACGGTAAAGGAAACCTAGTCTTTTTTTTTTCTTAGTTATATTTTCCCGTATTTGAAAGATGTGGCGTAAAATGCGAAAAAAAAAAAGGAGAAAACCATGGAGTGCGTGTCTGCGCCCATGCATCGCGAGCGCGATAGCGACAATCTCGACGGGGTTTCAAGCAAGTCACTTGTCTAACGAGCCGATTTAGCCACCGGGCGAAAGTAACAAGGCGTCGGCTGAACTGTTGGTTGCTACTGAGGACAATTCCTCTTTTTATCGATGTAGTACAGTAAAAGCTCGTTAATTCGAACTCAGTTAATTCGAATTTACAGTTAATTCGAACTGACGCCCTGGTCCCGGCACAGCCCTATGTATTTCTATGGGGGAAAACTGCCGATAATTCGAACGCGTCGGTATCTACAACGGTTAATTCGAACAGGGAGCCCCCCTGGCTTTCGTCCCTCCTCGCAGAAATCGGCCCAGAATGAGCACAAATCGGCCTAGAATGATGACCCAAATTACTCATTACTCTCATCTGTGTAAAACAAGTGGATTGATTGATTTCCATGTATGCTTTTATAGTTGTAAATGTCGTCTGTCTGCTGCTACTGCTGTATGGGTGGCACGGCCCAGTCAGGCAATGTTTGCCTTTAGCCGTGTCCCTTTGGACAATTTCAATATTGTTCTAAATAAACTAAGAAAGAAATACTTTAAATTTTGATTTCGTTAACTCTAACACGTAAATGAACGTGTTTTGGAGCACAAATAGCTTCGTATATTTTGGCATTAAGAAGCTCACGTGAATGCAAGTCGCTGCTTGTTTCTGGAGTATCACTGACTGATCAATAAATTATGTTGGCTGTTAGAGCATGAACTTAATTTACGAAGTTACCTGCCACAAACGTGTTGTATCGCCTAATTTGCGGGAAATAGTCCAGAGTTGGCTTCTCTGGGTTCTCTCCGCACAGTGTGGCGCGATTTCTGTTTATTCTAGCGCCTGCCCGCTAATTCGAATTCCGCTTAATTAGAACAATTTTATAGTCCCCTTTGAGTTCGAATTAACAAGCTTTTACTTATAAGCTGACTGCGAGCTTACAGCGTCACGCGGCTGTTTGATAAGCAAAAGCCACAAATTACACTAAAATTAATGAGAACAGATATTAATATTGCGTTAACAAAGCAAACGAGCCCTTAAATTTACACTTCTTTCCTTCATAAATTACACTTAACGTCTTATCACTTAGCTATACGTTGTCGCCAGGTTTGAAATTGAAATTCTGGGATTTTACGTGCCTGAACCATGGTCTGCTTATGAAGCGCGCCGTATACTGGGGGGATTAATGGATTAATGTTGACCACCTGGGGCTTTTAACGTGCCACAAATGCACGGTACACGAGCGTTCATGTATTCCGCCCACATCCGAATGCAGCGGCCGGGATCGAGCCTGCGACTTCTCTCCCAGAAGACCCAAAGTGAGCCGTTTGCTACCTGGGAAATACTGTGTGCATAAGCTGCGCTATACCAATTGTTTTGCGTTCTACATTTCAGGTGACTATCACTTTAAAGACCTTCTTCATTATGTGACAGCTGCTGCAATACGCGCTCCCCATAGGTTCTCTGTCACTAATTCTAATAATAATAATAATAATAATAATAATAATAATAATAATAATAATAATAATAATAATAATAATAATAATAATAATAATAATAATAATAAAAGATACGCTACCTACACAATGGTCATTGCACAAGTGGCTGTGGTTCGTACGCTTTGGCGGACGCAGATTTCACGAACTGGTAGGTAAGTACTACATAATTACAAAAGCTTTCGTCATTATGGTACTCCGTTGCATTAAAGATTTGACCACAACTCTGTTAAGGACAACTCAATTTCATTTAACATTCGTTAAGCTGTTGTCTTCAGTCATCAACTTTTATGCTCAATACTGGTACGCTAATTTCTCATTTATACTTAGTTCCGACAAAAAGGCGACTTCAGCACCCAATGTAACACGTAGCACTAGAAGCCAGGTGTGTCTGATAACAACTGCGCTCAATCCAGCTCTGGGACGACAAAAAACAAGATTGCCTTCACTGTTTCCCACCCAGTGGACTACGGCACATATATGCAAGGGATTTCTTTTACGTCTTGCCTCTGTATGGAAAATAAGCGGTTATGGATATGGTGATGGATATCTCGGAGCACAAACACTTTAGAAGAGCCAAGTCAAGTTTCGAATACAAACTTGTACCATGGTCTCAATATTTCACAAGCATACAAAAAATGTAGATCATTTTCCCCCTGTTATTGCAGACTCTACACATGTCCGCGAAGATTTTGACTACAAAATGTATGGAGCACCTCTGCAAGCAGTGTTTGAGTAGTTAGATAACATAACGGATAGTTTAACTTAGAGGAACCGATATGTGTGCGTTAGCTCTCCTTTCAAAAGTTGATGTAGTGAGTGAGCAAAGAAGTGGGAGAGAAAATGACGGCACTGCTTCCTCACTCTTCTCATTCGACGCGACTCCGCTGATCTGCGTGATCTAGATTTTTGTATAAAAGGCGAGAATTTCATTGATGTATTTCTTCTTGTGCAACCCCAATTTCTCGCCTTTCTCGTATATAATATGGGGCGACAGACGGAACACAGGATCGCTATCAACTATCTGGTGGAACTGGGTAAACAAAGGGCGGAAATTAGCAGTCGCGACATACAGGCGTATATGGAAAGGGTAGCCGAAATGAAATAACTTTCTTGAAATCAGGCTTTCCGGGAAGACCGCGAAGGCTTCCAGGGATGATACAAGGTCAGCACACCCCTTCAGCTCGCGCGAGGATGCAAACTGTAATCGTGCGCGTACAGTGAGTGACTGCCGAAGGACTGTTATCAGAAGCACTTGGTCCGGGACAGCCGTCTCTGCAGAAGATTCTCAAGATTTTTTTATTTATTTATTTATTTTCAGACGAGAAAAGACGGTAACGCGCAGGTCGTACCGGCACTGCTTGTTCCATGAACAAAAGTTTTGACGAAAAAAAAAAAGCGTTCAGTGGAAAAAAAAAAGAAAACTCACAAAAGCGATGGATTCTTGTAAGGAGTCGTTACGGGCAACGAATCTAGGATTTACGATTACGGCAGTAATAATAATATCTGGTGTTTTAAGTGCCAAAACCACAACATGATTATGAGGCACACGTAGTGGAGGGCTCCGGAAAGTTTCTACCAGCTAATGTTCTTTAACGTGCACTCTGACATCGTACAGACGGGCCTCGACCATTTCGCCTCCATCGAAACGCTACGGCCGCCGCCGGGATCGAACCCGCGGGTCAGTAACCGAGTACCGTAACCACCATACCACCGAGGCGGGCATAATGGCAATAAGCTGAAGTGCAGCAAGGAAGAGCGAAGTAAAATCAGTTGTGATGACAGCGTTTTTTTTTTAGTTTAGTTTTGTTTTGTTTTCACTGTAATGAAATAGCACACTGAGGGTTCGTAGCTGAAGGTCAAGCTGCAAAGGCGGGTTTCTATGTGGTACTTTTGTCTTTTGTGTACGGTGTTCATAACGCGTGAACGGATTCGCCGAAGACGGAACATAGATTTCTAGACCACAACTATGCGCCTGCGTACAAATTCAATCACTGTGCCCGAGTACCTTCCCTCCTTACAAATGAGCAACTTGCCACTTTTTCTAGCGATTATATACGAGCACTCGATCCGACTCGTACCGCCGTTCACGGCGTGGTGACAGTGTGGACGGCGCATGCGCGGCGCGTGCATGGAGCGTCGGAAGGTCTGCAGGGACGCGAAGCCAGTTTGGCTGTTACAACGACGAAGCCAAGTGGAACACCACCAGTAATTCTGCTCTGCAGAAGCCAGGGCAGCGTTCTGGCTTGTGATGCTGGGGTAAACGCTGTGCGCACATCTTTCCTGCTCAACGAGGTGCATAACAAACCTCCCACGCTGGCACGAGCGGGAAGGAGTGTAAACCGTGTAAACGTCGAGCTAAATTAGATAATCCTTTCATTGGGGTTGACAGACGCCTACGGTTTCCCTTCGGTACCATTCTCAATTGAGGTGCGGCGTCTGTGCACTATACAACGCCGCTGCCAGCGTTCCTCATCGCACCAGCATTGCAACGCCTGCTGGTTTCGGCCAAGGTGAAATTTCTGCAGCGCAGAAGCAGTCGTCTCGCGCACTGCATCGCGCCCCATGTACTTTGAGGGCGAAGAACAAAAGCTTTATCCGCATAGGTTCGCAATTAGCATTGTCAAATTAATTTGGTACAATTTCTGCCGAGATACTCTACGCGAAGACAAAACATCTACATACAACCGCGCTGAGGTTCGTTTTTTTTTTTGTTTTTTTTTTTAACTCTTTGAAAGAAAAAAAGGGGGGCAAGAAATCAACTTGCTTATACTTTCTGTGCTGATGTTGGTAGATTGCTTTATCAGATGCGCATCGATATTTGCACTGAAACAATCTGACCCCTCAAGCGACCGCTTAACTCAGGTAATATATAAATGATAAGTTTTTCGCGAATTTACATGGTTCAATTTGCCTGTGGCCGCGGGTAATACTGGAACAATCTTACAAACAGTATAACTCGCAAGCACTCAAGTAAGCGGATGTCGAAGTTAATGAAACGAATTAGCTTTCTTTTAAAGAAAAAAAAAAAGGAAGAAAATGCCCGTAAATGTTAGCTACTGCACAGAGAACAACAATAACAACAAGAAAAGAAAAAAAACGTTTTTGCTATTCTTTAGATTTATAATATACCGAAACGCAATCAATACGCATTAAAATTATGTTTCACAACGACAGACGGCATATATTTAATTCGTTCTGTGGCAGTGCGCTAAACCGACGAATAGAGTTTTTAACTTTTATGAGAAAAATTGAAATTATCACTATAGTTTCAGATTTTTTTTCTTATCGAGAACATTATTGAACAGCCCATATTTTTACAATGTTAGAAATCAACTTAAAAAATAATCAGAGATGGTCTAGTGCCGAGGTTTCGTTAGTTATGATCCAAAAACAGTTAGGGTCGCCAACTCTCGCACTTAATGTTTTAAGAGTGCGTACCAAGAGAGTCTCGCTATTTCAACGGGTTTTGAGTAACTGCTGATACACAGTATGCGGTCGATGGTGCGATTTGTCAACTGCCGCTACGAATTGGTGCTTTCCTTACAACGATACGCTTGAGTCATTTCCTATGTAAACAGATTGCATCACTGTCGTGGCAGATTGCTAACAGCACTATTTTCATACACATCACGTATACTTGGAGATGATGGATGTCACGGTGTGTCGGCACTCTCGCATCTGTAAAATATCAACTTGCTTTCAAAGATTAATATATGAGCTCGTACCACTCAGGCGCATTTATTAAGTCGCGAAAATTTAAACGCCACCATAATACAGGGCGTAAGTGAGAGCAACGCTATAGAAGCGCAGGATCAGGTTGGGGCCGTTCACATTAATTCTGCGCAGTTAGGTACGGCACTCCTCGATGCCGCCGAAAGCAGGAAAAATTAAACGTGCTCACCTCTACGTCCTTGTTACCTTGGCGGTGCCAGCCAGGTCGTCGGGGGGCCGGCTGCAGTTTCCTGGTTGTTTCCCGATTGTGGGTCACCCTGTGCGGTTATAAAGAGGCCGGCTCTTGTCGGTCGGCGAGGGTCTCTTTGGCTTCGAACTTTAGCGCGCTGCTCTGTCGAGCCTCTGCTGACTTCGCGCCGCCGGGCGCTGCTGCAGTAGTTAGAGGTTACGTGCAGTGCGGACGTTACGTCGATGACCGGGAATGGCGCAGTTCACCGGTGGTGCCCACAGTGGACCAGGGCTATACGCGCGAGAGTACCAGCCGGCGTCCGGGAACGTCGTGTGGACGCTCCCACGCTGACGCAGGTGCGAGACCAGCTTCTGGAGTCCTTGCAGAGCTCGGCCGGATTCCCCCGCGACACGCACCTTGCCACGGACTGCGATAAGCTTGCGCCCCACGATAGCGCACCGATAGAGGTACGGCGCCGGGCCGGTACGTGCCCGCGTCTTGCAACTCTTAAGAACGATAAGGAACGGTGTTTTAGCACCAGCACGACATCCATCGTCGAGACGACGTACATGAACTCCCTCGCACTGAGTGAATAGCGGCAACGCGTCGAGATCGGTGACGGAGAGTCGAGAATTACGTGGTTACGGCTATGAGGCAGCACAGAAACGTGGAAGCAACTCCGATTGAGTACAACACGGCGTCCACCGGCATTGATCACCACAGCACCTGAATACTTCAAAACGTTCCATGGGCAATAACGACAGTGGCAAGTACACGCACAAAAATAAAGCGCATAAAGCGAACATCGCGTTAATTCGGCGCCAGTGCGGAGTTTAATCGAACTGTAAATCGCTCGGACGTGCATACAGCTTTTGACAGGTAGCATGATCAATCATCCGGGGAAAGGTAAAAATAGGAATTCGCGCCCGCTTTTTTACCGACTTTGCGTGTCACATTGACCTCAATCGAGGTAAGTGTCATGATACGCACTACGTGTAGCGAGTGCACTGCATGATGGCTCTAAATGTGAGTTATGAATTTCCTTCGTCTTGTGCTGCGTGTGAAACACACACGCACGTACTTTGGACCCCTCCTCAAATAAAATCTTGGCTACCACTTTTTCCAATGAGCAACAAAGCCGAAAAATTCGTCCCAGGTAAGCGTTAACCAACGTGCTTGTTACATGGAAATTGGCATCTTCTTGCATCGCTAGAACCGAAGCAACGTACTTATCCTTTGTATGCCTACGCATCGCGATTACCGATCTTGCACGTGCTTTCTTATGGCGGAGTATACACGAATGTAATGCCCCCCTTATGTAATGCCCCTCCAATAAAGGGGGGGGCCTTTAAGGTAATAAACTGACCTGACCTGACCTGACCTGAAGGTATTCCTGAAACTATGGGGAAAACGTGATCCACATAATCTACTCTATTTGCGGGGGAAAGCTTACAATAAGAACAAAAAAAAAAAAGAACTTACACGCGGACTATAAATAGCAAAATGTACAGATACATTTGCGGCCTCACAATGAAAGAGCCCGTCTTCATACTCAAATCTGGATTTTTTTTTTTAGCCTTACGTGCACTGTGGATACCAGCAGTTGTTGCGTACTCTATGTAATCGGTCTATCTGTAGGGGATGTCCCGCCTTACGACGACCTTTCGGCCCTTCGGGACGTCGAAAATTCAGTCACTAGCTTTCCGAGCTGTCTCAACCGCAAGGAACTGCAGTCACGAAGCGAATGGGTGACTTTCGACAAACATCTGAAACTGCTAAGCCTCCCGGTCGAGAACATTAGAGGGACATACGACTCTTATCTCCTCCAGAATGCGGTTTAAATAATCCAGCTTCTCTACTTGGATCATTAATGCACACGGTTCTTTAATCTCTTCACTCTAATTTACAGAAATCCTCTTTTAGTTTTAAGTGCGGAGCACTTTAGGGGGCTAGGCTGTCGTATGCTGTCGTAGTCGCTTCGCGTAACGCAGGCAAAACCACATATAGCATAGGCAGCTGTAGCATATTGAGGGCGCGCTTGGGCCAAAGATAAGTCTTCTTCCTCTTGTTCTTCGAGCGCCTTGATGGTGACATAACGTGCGGAAATTACTACTATGGCTAGGGAAACACGACAACACAAACCACGTATAAAAATTGAAGGAGGAAGCAAGCGCGAAATGGACAGAGAGAGAAAGAAAGGAAGAAATAGGAAGAGAAATAGAAATAAATAGAAATAAAGAGAGAAAACCGCAGAATAAACTGGAAAAGAGACCAGGAAAGAAAGAGAGGAGGAAAGAAGGAGAAAACCGGAGAAAAACAAAAAAGGCTGCCCAGCTCCGCACTTCCTTCAGGCCTGGCACCAGTAGGGCGAAGCTGCCTTAATTTTTTTTGTGCTTTTTTTTTTTCTGCCAGCCACCTTAGTCGGGTACAAGTTTAGTCTGCGTCATTTCCTCCTCAAAGGCGGACTCCTCAAAGCCTTCACCAATGGGCGCGCACTCCCGACTGACGTCATGAGCCGGACGGCCGGAGCAGCGGAACCCTGCTTCGGAGAACGTTGCCGAGGGCATGAGCGGGACTACTTCTTGTCAAGAAGTAGTCCCGCGGCAGCCGATGGCCTCCGCGAATCAAGAAGTTCTTGAGTCGCGGAGGCCATCGGCTGCCGCGCTTCGGTCAGCTGCGTGGGACCTCTCCGCACTGCTAAATGGATACGCCGTTCAGTTCGGGATCATCAAGAAAACAAACACTTTTGACCTTCCCGTAGAAAGCGAACTCTTATGGACTGTTCATATTATTAAATGCGAAGCATTTCTTAGCGAACTTCGGCGACTTTGAGCGTATCTATCTATCTATCTATCTATCTATCTATCTATCTATCTATCTATCTATCTATCTATCTATCTATCTATCTATCTATCTATCTATCTATCTATCTATCTATCTATCTATCTATCTATCTATCTATCTCTCTATCTATCTATCTATCTATCTATCTATCTATCTATCTATCTATCTATCTATCTATCTATCTATCTATCTAGCCGCCTACGACTTTGTGCTCCCCTGGCCGTATCGTTAATGGGATTTATACCAAATTTTGTATGGCATAACATGACTGTAGGACGAACATAAATGGCTGGTCAAATCATGAAAATCATGACTAACTTGTAGACCTGTGCGCCGGTCCTAAAATCGCCGGCGGCGGCGCGCCGGTGTTTGCACCTCCGGCGGCGGCGCGTCACCGGCGTGGGGTTCATCGGATCGGCGGCGGCGCGGCGCGGGGAGGGGGGGGGGGCGGTCAAGAGTTGGTAGGGCAAAAAATTTGACCCTTGAATTTTGAAAAAAAAAAGTTTCCCCGAAAGGGCGAAGCAGTGAATGCGATAGCAACATATTCGTAATGTTATAGCGAACTAGGGCTAGTAGCTAACTCTTTTTTTATCCGATCTCGCGAAACTTCAAAATGCTGGTGTTAGGGAATGCGGCCGGTTCACGTGAGAGTAGTGGTTTTCGTGCAGTTTGTCGTATCAGTGCTCGCAGCACGAAGCGGTGAGGTCACGGCGCGTAGAAGAGTATACGAGCAGTTTACTGATCCCTGCCAAGTTAGCGCGCTCGCCAGCGTTCATGACCGCGCCCTAATAGTCAAAGTTCACAGTTGCGGCTCGAGCCACGCAGCCCCTTTGCCCCGGCATCCCTTCATATTACTTCGTCCAGCGAAACACGCACAATGCACTTGCTTTCTGGTTGAGGAGCAATAGACGGCAGGCCTCGTACGCGGAGTGATGTTATCGCACGCACCCTCCGTGCGACGGAGATGAGCAGCTTCTTTAATTTATGCTTCAGCCGTGTTCCTCGCTAGCGCTCGCGATCTTTTGCTAGCGGTTACAGCATACGATGCAGGTACAAAAGTTAATGACTTGGGCTTAATACGGATCATGACCGCGACGATGAAAACCTGTACAGAGTGTCCATATAATTGTTATCGCATTAAAAATATATACAAAAATCATGGAAAGCAGGCTGGCCTTTTTTTTTTTTTTTTCGAGAGCTGCATCGTCTTCGCTGTAAAGAGTTCATCTGTTGGAGGAATCAAATATTCCGGCACCTCTTCCATTGGGTGCGTTCTCGCTTTCGCTACAATTCTTACAGGCAATATCTCCTCGACGCTTATTTTTTCATAAAGAACGTGTACAATGTTAGCGCTGAGAGTTGAGCCTATCAGGATTTCGAGCTTGTCGGCTACACGCTGTTATTTGCGCTTGCGCAATCGGACACTCACAAAATGGAGCGAAATCAGTTCATCGCGCCCGATAATCTTGCGAGGGGAGGAAGAACAGGTGCATGGCAAAGCAGGATAGGAGACAATTTACAACTGATATTAACGCGACAGCGTTAAAGAGCTCGTTTCGCAGAAATTCCGGCGTCGGTGTCGGCGTCGGCGTCGTTGGTTGTGAGCGAAAAATCATCATCTTGTCCGTGACCGAAAAATCATCATCTTGTCTGTGACCGAAAAATCGAGAAAGATGCAAATAAAATAAATAATAAAAATTTTCGGGTCCGAGTGAGGATCGAACCCGGGTTGCCTGCGTGGCAAGCAGGTGTTCTACCACACAGCCATGCCTCTGCTTGGAAATGCAGTGAAAATAACTTCCATGCTTCGCAAACGCAAGCGTCCTTTATATAGGCGTCGCAATATAACATGTAATATCCCAGGAATATTGCGTGGTACAAGCGTACATTGCCATCGGGCGTCAGAATATGTGACTATCATAACGATTCCATAGTTTAAAGCCTGCCACCCATTACAAATGGCACACACCTTACTGCGCGTATTCCCTTAACACCACGTAGCGGGTGCATAGGAAGTTCGAAAACATTTCCCACATTTGCCGCACATAATTTCTCCTGGTTTAAAGCATACTACCCATTACATAGTATGCACTAAATGATTGAAGTGCGCACTAGGGACGGGATATCGCTATCGCGTTCAACTCTTAAAGGCGAAGCTTAAGGGTCCCGCAATTTTTTCTCTAGAGACCAATCGAGAGTATGCGTCCTAATTCTGCCATGTGGATCCCCATTCTGGCGTCACGAAAAGCGCCCAAAAAAAAAGACCCAGTTTCGCCGCAAGGGCGAAACAATGAATGTCACAGCAAGAAATTCGAATGTCTCACGTAGAACGACAAGCAGCTCGATACTTGCAGCTTCCCACTGAAGCACGAAGAAGGGCACTCGAAAAGGACGCGCAGATTTACACAGGACAAGCGTGAACAACTATCACAGTTGTTACGCCTTTGTGTTTGAGCAACACGCTGAAAGTGTCGACAACGCAGAAGCCGACGCTCTTAGATATTTCTTGTTTTAAAGTGCGGCGCACGAAATGACCCCTCTGCGTCTCCTGCCACGCGGTGGCGTCTGACTTAAGGTGTGCACGGTGTTCTTTTTTGTAGCGTTAGCTACACTGGCCTAGCCAAACCCGTTTCGCACGGCACATCAAGAGCCGTGGTGCACATGCGCGAGGATCAGTGATGTCACACAGTGACGTCATACACCGGAGCCGACACCTCCCGCGCACTCCGGCGCCGCCGCGCGCAACTCACCGCCGCCGGTCTGCGCATTCCAGAGGAGTCACGTCGTAGCCGTGGTAGACGCACTGGCGCCAGCGCGCGCGCGCAGCTTTTCGCCTTCGCTGTGCAGTCGCCGTCTGACACTGCGCTGGAGCCGCTGCGCTTCTGACTGGCGTTTGCCAGTGTGGTATAGCCATGGAGAAGGAGAGCGCAAATGCTGCTCAACGGCGCAGAAGAGCCGAGAAGCGTGACTCATCGGATCCCGAAGTAGTTGCCTGGCAATTAGCGGTTGAGGGTAGGAAGAATGAACAGAATACTGTGCTGGGGCCATAGAGACGGCAGCGTGTTACTTCACTGATCACCAAGCCGTCTTTGTGGCAATAGAGAAGCAACCTGACGTTGAGCAAAAATATACATGTGCCACATAATACGTATACCGTGTTTGTGTGTCATTGGAGCAGCAGTAAGCATGATAATCAAGCTAATCCTAGACAATCAAGACAATTAGAAAAGCTAAGAATAATCAGCTGAACCTTTGCTAACGCTACGTATATCCTGGCATAGCCGAGCTAAGCTACTGCAACATTTTTTCTTCGTTCCACATCCCGAGTGGGTACAGAAAGGGGCCCATTTTTATGTGCTTCTCAAGGGCAGTTTTCAAATTGAAAGAAGTTGCAGGAGCGTTGCGTGATAGAAAGCACGCTCAAGCTCCACCTAGACCTGCATACCGCCAGCGATAAATGGTGTTTATAAATAGATTGCCGTTAGAATGCCGGCGCATGCACGGTGCGTGGCTGAGTGGTCTAACGCATAGCGCTGCGGAGCGAGGGGTCGCTGGTTCGAATCCCTAGCCGGGTGCATTGGTCTTCTGATTTACTTTTATTTGTGCCTTTTCTCTCTCTCTCTCCCTCTCTCTCTCTCTCTCTCTCTCTCTATATATATATATATATATATATATATATATATTTGGGGCATCACGGCGACGGCAAAAATCAGCCGAGACTGTCCATATAATTGCTATCGCAATAAAAAAAAATAAGAAATGCCACGTGAGAATAAAGAGCTCGATGTTGTATTTTCAGACGCTGTCTATGGGCCTTAAAAAGACCGGGTTTGCAAACACGGACACAAGCGAGTAGGCAAGACACCGCAAACGCCGCTAACTGAAAAATAGTGGTGCCAAACCTGAAGGAAGTGCGGAGCTGAGTAGGCCTCTTTGTTTCTCTTCGGTTTTCTCTTTCTTTCTTCCTCTCTTTCTTTCCTCCTCTCTTTCTTTTTTTCTGTTTCGGTGTTTTCTGTGTTTTGTTCTAAGTTTTCTTCCCCTCTCTTTTTATATTCCTTTCTTTCTCTTGCTCTTTTTATTTGTTGTCCTATTTTTTTCTTTCTTTCTCTCTGTTTCTATTTTTTGCTTGCTTCCTCTTTTTTCTATTTTAATACGTGGTTTTGCCTGCGTTACGCCAAGCGACGACAGCATAAGACAACATAAGACAGTCGGGTCCCCTGACCTGCTGCGCACTTAATATTATCAAGGCGCTCGAAGACCAAGAGGAAGAACACTTCTCCTATAGGCGCGAACACGCGGTCAATATCCGACAGATATTTATGCGATAAGTGGTTTTGCCTGCGTTTCGCCAAGCTACGACAGCATACGATGAGAGCGTACGATGACAGCATACAGCAGCCCGGGCCCCTAAAGTGCTCCGCACTTAAAATACTTATTTGCGCATTCCCTGGCGAGAGGCGATACCTATCAGTCAGTTGCGCGTGACGGTCTACGTGAGAGATAACTGGTTACTCTCTTGACTTCACTCTTGTGTCTGCGTGTTCACGTCGTGTCGTTTTAATATGAATACCTACCACAAAGCTCAGCGATCAATTATTCTAATTTTTTCTTTGCCTTAATTTCTCTATTTATTTATCTACTTACTCGAGTAAAAATGAAAAAAAAAAAAAAAAACGTGCGTTATCCCATCGATATATATTACTTATCTATTTTGTTTATTTATGCGAAATGTAGTAAGTCCAAAACTGCACGAATATGCTATCCAGCTTGTTGGGTCGGCGCCGCAGCGTTGAGGTCAGGCAATACTCTTGAGACTTCTGGAGGAGAGAAAGAGACAACTTCTGGGGAGCTATTCTCGATGTGTCCATAAAAGATGTCCTAATGAACGCATAGTGCAGTGGGGTCGTGCGGGGACCCTGGGACGTATGTGCCCGAACCCCTTGGTCAAATAAAGTTTTACCTCCTCCTCCGCCTCCACAGTCAATTTTGGCACAGAGCATTCAGTTACTTGAAAAAGCGGTGAGCCGTGATATTCGCTCTTGACCACGTCGATGCACCGAACCCGCCAGCACATTCCCAGTGTAAGAAGAAAGTGGACGAAATGTACAGAAACAGGAACTTTTCATGAATGTGTCACAGATGTTTGAGAACGATGCAGGGAATGCGTGCCGATCTTCAAAAGTGCGTTAGAAGGGTGGGCGCATTAAACCTAATTCGATGGCCTACGCGATCAGAATTTACGCACGGCCTCCGAGGTGTACGCCCAAAACCGGGTGTCTGGGCGCTGCGTTCGTTGCGTTCAAGCACATTCCGTCCCTCTCATTATTTTTGAGAGTTGTGAAAGCTTCGTGATATCAAAATCACATTGCGGAAGAAGAACCGGGAACAAGGGGCGCGCTGGTTGCCGAACTCCTGCCAATCAGCTGCGGCCGAAATGCACCGTCCACTAGGGGGGACACATCGAGACGAACTCCGCAACCATAAAAAAATGAAACAGGAGCATGCTGGGAACTGTGACCACAGCATGGAGCACGAGGGGGGGAGCGGCGTCGGAGGAGATTGGTTTGTGGACGCTGGGCGTGCGCTCTCGTGAATTTTGGCTTTTAACACGAAAGTGTTTTATGCAGGGGTCCACCAAGACTTCAGTGACGTATTTCCGTCACGGAAGTGACGTCGAAAAAATACGCACGATCAGAACAAGAAAGTTCCGTCAACGGGAGTCGAACTCACGACCTCTCGGTCCGCTACAACAGATGCCGGGCACGCTATCCACTGCGCCACGGTCACACAATTTGTACGCTTTAAAAACACACCTATTTATACCTACCAATGTCCTGTCACAGTGCTCTTGGTAAAGTGAAGTAATGCATCATGACCGTGACATTCACGATTAGTTCTTTCAACGCGTCGTTTTTACGCGTCCGTCCTATTCGGCGCGTTTCCTATAAGAGAAGTGCAATTTTGTCAACTCCTTAACACACCGCCAGGTGGCGACCTTACCCAAAGCGTCGGCGTCGCTCATAGCATTCATCCATACCAAAAACAGCTCTACAACGCCTGGATGTAACTCCGCGTTCCTTACTTACGCTCGCCCCACGAAAAATCGTGGCCGGCCAACAGGGAAGACACGACGCGCGTTGCGTTTCCCTCTAATCGGGCAGTGGCGTTCAATAACTGTAACATGCCGCGAGTACGCGACCTTAGCCCACGTTTGGCGTACAATCAGTCACGCTCTTCTGGCTGTCACACCGCTTTCTTAGGTTCCGCTTTCACCGTTAACTACTACAGCTACCACAGGCATGTATGATCACAAGGGCACGTTTAATCATTAATCATGGACGTTATTCGTCGGGAGGGAGATGTATCACTAAGCGTCAACGTGGATGCATTCATGTTAAACGGTGCTTTGACTGTCGAACACCAACATACATTGTATAGGCTCTTATATCAATGTACAGTAAACATTAAACTACTACTGTAAGGAAGGACACGTTTTACTTTCGTGTTATACCGATTCCTATCAAGGAGGGATCAACCATGTTGTTTTCTTCCCATGAGCTCAACGAGAAAGAGGAAACGAAACAAGGACATGGCGGGAATTGTGACACGAGCCCCAAGAGGTAGCGCCTTCAGAGCAGGTTGGCTTATAGATGCTAGGCGCACTCTCTCCTATTTTCCCCCCCATGTCCAGGAATTAGGGACATCGCCGAACAGCGCCTCTAGCGGTCGCCCTTGGAAACATGCGCGTTTTCTATGGGAGAGCGTCGTTTTTCGCGAATAACTAATGATAGATGTCATCTTTCTCTAAGTTCCCGAGGAAATAGGCTCTACGCAACTGTCCCGACATCTCATGGAAGCGGCAACATTAGTTATGTCCAAAAACCCGTTCCAAATTGCGGGCGAAGTTTTAAGTATGGGAGCCTATGGAAACGGTCAAATTTAGGAGGGCTTTCTGGCCACAAAAATGCGATTTGCGACGAAACAGTAGCATCGATTGGTAAGTTCCCGGGGATTTATTAACTTCAATGACTCAGCTATCACCTTGTTGCAGCAGCAACTCTTCAAATGGTGAAAAAGTTGTTCCAAAACCGCAGTTTTCGTAACAAGGTCGCGGAATTCATTGTGGTAGATATATAAACTGGGTTTTCGTCCGCAGAAACGCGTTGAAGCGATAGCCGAGCGCGTTGAACGACGAGAGATCAAAATCGCTGATAACGCAACCGCGAGTTCGCTGGTTCAATCCCGGCTGTGGTGTCCTTTTTTTTTCTCGCTTAGTCTGGAAGCCTTTCGCCAGATGGCATACGACGAAATGTAGGTCATTTAGTTTCAGGTTCTTGTTTTTGTTTCTTTCTATCCGCACCAAAGTTATCGTGCAAAGAATAACTGGTTTCAGGGTATCGTACAATACTAAAATGTCTGCGCCTTTCTCGTTTACATATAAAGTATCCAGTCAATAAACAGGCAAACGCAGATAACAGGTTTTAAAAGTTGGTGTCTTTAGCTAAATGTTTATGGAGATATTATGAATATTTTTGCCTCTGCAGCTATGCATAGGAAAGGTGTATTTGTGCGACTTTTGTGCTGCCTGAAACGTATGACACAAAAGTATAGCGTCGATTGCGTGGAATTAAAAGACACAAAAATATACAAGTTTTCAGCAATCGCAGTTGTAGTATTCGTAAAGATGGAGTAAAGGTGAAGCTATTTGACGGAGTCCATTTGCGTTATGTCAAAGCGGAATTTCTTGCGTAAACCATCATGGTCGGGATATTCTGAAATATGTTGCAATAACGAATTCGTATTGTTTGTTCGTCGATAATGTCGCGGCATTTTTACAGAAGGAAGCAAGTCATGTTAAGTTTCGTGCAGACCCCGCGGATAAGAAGTTTTCTGTTAACATATTTGTCGAAGAAGACGGCTGGGCTTTTTGTGAACTTTACACGTTCTAGCGCTGGTTTGATTAGTGCAAGATAGCGGGAATTCTCCTCTACAGCTTTATGCGGTGAATTAAAAACAATATATTTGATTTTTAGAGCGTAAACTCTCTGTCATTCGTCGCGTCTCATTGACCTTGAGCCGCCGGAGCGCTAGCGTGGCAGGCGTGACGTCACACCATGTGGTCCGCTGGCCAGAGGCCTCGCAGCTGCGCTATGGTGGCTAGCCACCATAGCGGCGCTGGCTCGGAGCCTCACTGCTGCGGTACCACATGACCAGGCGAATGTTCAAAGCTGCTTCGCCAGCGCTTGGTCCTGCAATGTATGGCACGTGGGCTGGGATCGTCCGTGCATGCGCTTGAGCGGAAGCGACAGGCTGAATCCACTCATCCATTACACATAGCTATGAGGCAGGGCTGTGAAATCTTAAGCAATGTCGAAGTTGCCCGCTCAAAAAAAAAAAGCCCCCCACCTCCCCGAAGGGAATCGTGAGGAAATGCGAATGCATTTCGCGCGCGCTTCACTCCATTTATATATGGTGGTTGTGGTTTGAAGAAGGAAAAGGCGCCTAATTTCTGCAGCCCGGTCGGGAGCACGGCGCAGCGCCTTTTTTTTTTGCTTTTTCTTGTTTTTTTTTAATTTTTTTATTTATTTTTTTTAATTTTTTTTTTTCATATATAGCTCCGCCGAGCTCCGCCGCAGACCGCTTTTAGTTAACGCGCACGCTGCGAATTTTTATTGTTCAACAACGCACAGGAGAAATCTCCCACCGGCACCACCTTGGAGGTCAAGATTCATTGCCATATATACGGGGTGGCCAGTGAACGGTTGTGCAGCGCGAGCAGTCGGTTTTTTCAACCAAGAAACTCGCTAGCAGACGCTGCCTGTGTCGGCGTCGCCAGGCGAGAGAGGGAGAGGGGGGAGTGCATGCGCAGTGGGAGTGTGGACGCTGCGGGCAGAGATGCCTAGAGAAGAGAGGGGGGAGCGTAGGAGAGAAGAAGAGAGGTGGGACGCGCATGCGCAGTGGGAGTGTGGACGGCGCGGGCAGGGATGCCTAGAGGAGAGAGGGGGGGAGCGTAGCAGGGGGAGAGAGGAGGGGAGGCGCATGCGCAGTGAGGGTGTGGTTGCCGCGGGGAGGGATGCCTAGGGGAGAGAGAGAGGGAGAGAGGAGGTTTTTTATTATTTTTTTTTGAAAGGGTTTGCGCATGCGCAGTAAGGGCGGTCACGCCGTACACCACCACCACCGGATTAAGCTTCGCCATAAGATGCTTCACATCTAACACCTGCCGGCGCGCACACCTCCTCAACCTATCCTCCTCCTCCTCCTCCGCGGACAACGCCAACGCCGCACAACGCCAACGCCGGATGCCTGACATAGCCCGACTATGAAATGCATTCACATTTAAAACATCGCAGCCAAGAGAGGCCAAAGTAGCACGTTACGGAGACGCTTAGCAAGCGCGGGCGCGTGCCGAGGTCAAAGCTACTGCAGCCCCCGCTGTGGTTAATCAACACGAACAATTGCAAGCCGAAGAAGAAGCCTAACTTTAACGAAACACTGCGTCTATAATCTGTGGGAAACAAAGCGAAACCCACGTTTCGCTCGCGATAAATATATTTAACAAGAGTTAACCGCATCCATATTTCTTTCTGTATTTGGCGCTAGCTTTTTTGAACAGAACGACTAGTGGATGTCCTTGCACTCATTATTCGCACAAATTAGGTTTTGAACCGGAAAGTCTGCGATGCATTTCAGAGTTCCGTCTTCAGCATACATAAATACTCGAACTTTTAATAAATACTCGAGCTTTATGCCGGGGTCCACCAACATTTCAGTGACGTATGTGCGTCACGGAAATGACGCTGAGAAAATGTACAAGATCTGATGTTAAGGAAAAAAAGTTCTGTCAACGGGAGTCGAACACGCGACCTCTCGGTTCGCAACAACTGATGCCGGGCACCATATCCACTGCGCCACGGAAATTTTTATTTTCTGTATTGCACCGCGCCACGGTCACACACTCCAGAGTCTTTACAAACGGGCCTTTATATTTCTCACTTTCCTTTCACAGTGCTTTTGGTCGGCGGGGTTGTGCGCTTTCTGGTAGTGGTAAATAGAAGTAGTGCATCATGACTATGGCCTCCGCGATCAGATCCTGCAATGCGTCGTTGCTGCGCGTCCGTCGCAATTTTTTCAACGTCTGAACACACCACAAGGTGGCGACCTTAGCCCAAGCGTCGGCGTCGCTCATAGCATCTATCTATACTAAAAATCCATACCAAAAGTATCCATCCGTACCAAACGTTCTGCGACGCGCGCCTGCCTCGCCTCGCTTTAATACGCTCGCCGAGAGAGACACAACATTTTTTATTAAAAGAATCAGTCAGCCACGTCAGGCATTGCCCGACGCCCCTAGCCGTCTGCAGGAATCCCTTCCGACACGGCAGCATCAAGGGCTTGACTGATGAGTGTTGCTGGACGTTGGGGTCTTGGCTACGGAGCAGAGCCTCCCAGGGTTCTAGAGTGTGTGAACCATGGTATTGACTCGGACATGTCCACACCATGTGGGCCAAATTTGTTGCTTGACTGCTACATTTGCACTGTGGCCGCAAAACTTCTGGATGCCACTTGCTTTAGAGTACGGGGTTTGGAAAGATCCCTGTCTGGAGAAAAATTGTGGCCGGGCTACCGGAGACACACGACGTGCGTTACATTTGCCTTTAGTCCAGCCGTGGCGTTCAATAACTCTTTAATGTGCAGCGGAATTTCGACCTTATCCTGCGTTCCTTCAGCGACGTTCTTGGGGCTGTCACACAGCCTTTTCTGTTTACACTCTCACCGTTAGCTACTACAGCTACCACAAGGGTTTGTTTAAACATTGATCCTGAACGTTAGTCGAAGGGATAAAGATGTACCACCAAGCGTCAACGCTGATGCATCCACGTTAAACGGTGCTATAGCTGCCAAAGAGCACTACACATTGTGCAATCTTTCTTACATCAATGTACAGTAAGCATTAAACTATACTGCAAGGACACGTTTTACTTTCCTGTTATACCGAATCCTATGATAAAGGGATCAGCCATGTTTATTTTTTCTTTACTGAACGGAAAAAGTGGTTAGTATTTAATGGGAACGATATTGGTCCAAGAGCTGAGCCTTGGGGTACAGCTGTAGTTATTTCGTAAAACTCAGTGTGGGTATAGGCTATTTCCACTGTTTGTTCCCCTTGTAATGGGTAACTTTTGAAGAAATGGACGCACGTCCCACGAAAGCCGTAACGTTATAGTTCATTCAATAATAAGCTAGCGACACCAGTATCAAACGGATTTTTACATAGAGAAATATACGCGTAACACTTTCATGGTTAATAAAGCAATAATGGATAAGCTAAGTACAAAACAGCTCTGTCAATTGGCCGATAGGTTTTCTAATCTCATATTGGCAGGGGATTATAGATGAGCGTATGTACTAAGGGTGCGATACCCAGTGTTTTCCTTCAACACAGCATTCACGTAAATATATCATGAAATTTTATGCTACACATATCCTACATTTGTGCTGCGAAGATTGTCGTCCCTGCCTTCCGAAGACGCACTGTAGGCTGTCTCTGGTGCGAACTGCGTATACGCTACGCTTTCGCGCCTTGCACTACAGCATTTCAAAGGAGGTTAGCGCTAAGCAGGGTTTCGTGACGTTTGAGCATTCTGTCCCAATTTCATCATGTTGTACCTGACTTGATGGTATTCAAATTGAATAGCATCGCCCCTGTTCTATATTCCAGTGAGTCGATGAGTCTGTAGAAGTATTGAGTGTTTTTGTTAAACAGAGCAGGGATAGCTAAAGTAGGTTCTTGCTTTTGTCGTCTATTAGCATGCTTCGCCTTGCTGATCATGTGGTAGCTTGCGGCGATCGTGGCAGCTTGCAACAGGGTGACGAAGAAAGCAGTCGACTCGAACACTGTGGGAGGCCCAGCCTCCAAGCTTGCCCCGCTACTCGAACGCTCCTGGAATATGGTCATGGTCCACAGTATTCTTACCTAAGAAAACTGCCCCTCCTGCGAATGTTGTCACCTGTTCCAAATAATGTTTTTTCCCTCTCTCCCTCATTCTCGGCAAACAAGCATTCACAGAGAGATGTCCACGTGGACGAATGATACACTGAATGTATTTATTATACGCATCTCAATCCATCTCGCCAGTAGCCGCTGGTAAATTGACCGGCACGCTGCCATCATGAATACTGCTCAGAGTTAGACACCGTTCGGCTATCAGCGGCGAGTTTTCGCAGATTTGGGATGTCGCGTGGGAAGCAGGCGATCTTAGAGCATATTACGAATTTTTACCAATTGCGAAATCATCATCATGATCATCATCATCATCATCATAAGCCTGTCTACGTCCACTGTAGGGCAAAGGCCTCTCCCATGTTTCGCCAATCAACCCGGTCCTGTGCTTTCTGCTGCCACGTTATACCTGCAAACTTTTTAATCGCATCTACCCACCTAATTTTCTGTCTCCCCCCTCACGCGTTTGCCATCTCTTGGAATCCAGTCAGTTACCCTTAATGACCAGCGGTTATCCTGCCGACGTGCTACGTGCCCGGCCCATGTCCATTTCTTCTTCTTGATTTCAACTATGATATCCTTAACCCCCGTTTGTTCCCTGACCCACTCTGCTCTGTTCCTGTCTCTTAAGGTTACACCTATCATTTTCCTTTCCATCGCTCGCTGAGTCGTCCTCAGTTTAAGTTGAACCCTCTTTGTAAGTCTCCAGGTTTCTGCTCCGTAGGTAAGTACCGGTAAGATGCAGCTGTTATATACCTTCCTCTTGGGGGAAAGTGGTAGACTACCATTCATGATTTGATAATGCTTGCCGAATGAGCCCCATCCCATCCTTATTCTTCTAGTTATTTCACTCTCATGGTTCGGCTCCGCGGTTACTACCTGTCCTAAGTAGACGTACTCCTTTACAACTTCCAGTGTCTCGCCACCTATCGCAAAGCGCCGTTCTCAGCCAAGATTGTTCCACATTACTTTAGTTTTATGCATAATAATTTTCAGACCTACTTTTCTACTTTCCGTATCCGTATCAATTGCGAAATACCGATGGACAAAAATTTGCAGTATTGAAATTAATTTATTCGCTAACGTTACGCGTAGTCATGCATAAGTCGCTATTACACGATGGGTCATTTTCGCTGCATTTGTTGCTTCGCGTCAGGAGCAGGTGCTGTGGGCATGACCCAGAAAAATTCGACCAATCATAAGCAGCTAGCGACCGATGCGGCAGCGAAGCGGGGTAGGTTAGTGTTATAATCGCCCACATATATCGAAATAAAATTTATACTTACACCATTTGCATAGGGTTATTTACTTGGAAGGACAGGAGAGGGAGCAGCAAGGAAACATTTGCCCACTTTTCCCTTTCCCCCTCTGTCAAAAGTAGGAGGGCAAAAAACGACACCTAGTATGTATATTCGTAGTCATCCATATTCTTATACAGCGCGCTCAATGTGGTTTCCATTAAAATGACTCGAATGAACTTGCTCCTCTTCCCCACCAAGGCTTTAAATTAGATAACTTTTACAGTAAAAAAAAAAAAAAAAGTCGTCTCATTCTTAGGGTTTCTCACAAGTATATTGCCTTGTAAACCGCATGCTTTCTTTAAAATATGAGAACTGGACATATTAGAGGTATAGTACAAGCTTCGTTCTCTTTTAATTTACAACGCCGAACTCGGACTATAATGTTTGCCGATGGAATGCCCAGATTTAAAACAGGTTAAATGTGGTGCGCACCGGGTAAGCATATTGGAATTTTTTTTGCGGAGCTGTTATACGCTGGCTTCTGGCCAAATAGTGCGTGCGTTTAGAGGGTGTGTACAAAAAAGTCTCTTCGACGAAATTGAATCTGAGTACAAAGGGAGAGTGCTGGGTGAGGTGCGAAGGGCGCTGACGAGAGAGGGGCCAGGTGCCCCGTAGGCCTGCCACGCAACTGGACGTGTGTTTGTCGCGTACCTCTACTGTCGCAGTGAACCACACGTGCGTCTGCGAGGGTCATTCTCACTCCAACATTTTCACCTTCATTTAGCGGCAGTGGTACGCCCGAGGAACAAGGAGCTTACGAGGAAAGACGCCGACAGCAGCGAGAAAGAACGCGCCTGAGACGCCGAGTGGAATCGACGACGGCGACAACGCTGCCGATCGTTTCGCCGGGGACAAAGCGAGGTTTCGGCGAGTCTTTCTTCAGCATAAGGGAAGGAGGGGGGACTTAAAACGATGGCGCGATGCTTGTTGTCCGTGATGGTGATGACATCCCGTGCAGCGATATCGCCATGCCGTACCACACTGCTACGTTGGTCGCACAACTTCACAGACTAGAATGGCTCTGAATTTTCTGTTTATAATGTTCATTGACAAGATCGCAAGCAGTGATAACAAGGCTAAATTTACAATCCATGCAGATAACACCAGTTTATACTTTCGTGGGAATCATAATAGGGATATTGTAAGAAGAGCTAATGAGACCCTAATTTCTGCAATTTGTCTTCATCCAAACAACTTAAAATTACCATACCGAAACTCAGGAAAGAAATGGAAATTTAAGGGCTCGATTTGCTTTGCTCGACACAATATTAATCAGAACTTACAGACATTGATGCCATGGAAAGTACAGAAGAGCTAATAATAGTAATTTTAATGTAAATATGTAGAAAGAAAAGAGGACGAAAAGATAACTTGCCGCTGGCAGGGACCGAACCTGCGAACTTCGATAACGCGTCCGATGCTCTACCAACTGAGCTACAGCGACGGTCATCCCCCCCGTACATTTTATGGGGTATATATAGATTCCCGTCATTTTGGAGATAGGTATACACATGTTCAGAAACGACCTGTATATGAGATATATAAACGTTTTCTTTTTTTTTTTCAAATGGCACCGCTTGCTGACAACTTGCCACCGCTGTACCATCTTCTCTGCCCCTGCCCTTGCGGGGCTAAATTGCGTAAATGCGGCCCGCTGATGGAAGTTAGTTTGAGACCCCTGCTTTAAAGACTCACAATGAAGGCTGAGCTAGGATGGGAATGTCTTTCTGACCGCCGCCATAAACAGAGATTAAAATTTCTTTATTTGATTTACTATAATAAAACTGGAATTAACAGAGACATTTACCTACACAAACCTCATTACACTTCTCAACGTTGTGACCATAGTTGCAAAATCCTGGAATACCCAGCTAAAACGAACATGTATGCCAATTCATTTTTTCCTAGAACAATTAAACAGTGGAATAGGCTAACTGAAAAACAAGTACATAGTGGGAACGAAGAGGTATTTTATTCAATGCTGTAATCCCGTGCTGTCAACCGAACGAAGATGTATTCAAAGTTGCAGTATGTGTGCGAACGAAGATGTATTTATGTGTGAACAAAGATGTATTATGTGTGCGAATGAAGATGTATTTCATTTATTGATGTAACCCCCCTGCTGTAACGCCTTCGGGCGCTGCGGGGTATCTGATGAATAAAGAATAAAGAATAAAGAAAGATAAGCGCGTCATAAAAGTAATAATTGGGTCCTAGCGAAGGACCTTTTAAGAAACATTACTATGTAATAATCTAAGTACGCGCAAAGAAACAATGACGCAAGTAGCAGCAAGGAAACCAGACGAGAGCTAACTTCAATCTCGCTTGTACGCGTTCCTGGTTCTAAATGAAACTGGCCGAAATAGCCGGGTCTCAAACCAAGACCTGCTGCCGTTGTGCAGACCGCATAGACAGTGCAATGAACAGGCGGGTTTTACGGTCGTGTACATCCAAATATTATCGGGGGGTTTTACATCACAAAACCACGATATGATTATGAGGGACGCCTTTATGGAGGACTCCGGAAATTACGATCATCTGGTGTTCTTTAGCGTGCACTGTCATCGCACATATAGCATTTCGCCTCCATCGAAATGCGACCGCCGCCGCTGGGATCAAACACGCAACTTTCAGGTCGGAACCCGAGCACTGTAACCGCCACAACACCGCGGCGGATGGTCGTATATATGAATATAATTGGTTTTATTACGCTTTCACGAACAGTTAGCCAAGAGGCGAAGACGAGCTGTATACCATGTACATAATGAAAATATTATTTCGGTCTTATTTTATTATGTGCGCTAGAAACGTAAAAAGCGTTGTTTAAATTAAAGCGTCTTATTCAAAATTCCTAATTCCAGAAGCTAATTGAGCAATCTCGCGCTTGTCATCAATTTCGGCCTTTATTTCTGCTCCGCCTCGAGTTCAAAAAAAAATATTGTCACTGGCAGTGAATACGGCACGGCCTGTTGCCTTCACGCTATAGCGCAAAATAATTCATTTGTAAAGTGACGCCAACAAATCAGGGACGTCATGTTTGTTTCTGCATATTGTCAAACCATCGCCATCTCGTAGGCTGGTATTTCCTTGAAATTAGCGTTTTTAGACGAAGAAAACGGCAGCGACGAAAGGACGTCCTTACTTTCTCCAAGATACCGGTGGGGGCCGACGACCGCAAAATCAGACGAAATATATTGAAAACGACGAGAGGAAGGGCCGCACGCCCTTTCGATATTCAGTGTTTTTCAAGCACAGCCAAGTGAGTTGTGTACACGCATTCGTTGAAAAAGAACTGCTGATTCACTTTAGAGCATCCAGCCGACCGCCTGCCGTACGCCTAGCTCTTATCAGTCAGCGATCACGGTTCGCTCTCGGTGGCGATAGTCGATATTTTTTTTTATGTATGTATTGTCGTTTTGTCTGCCGCGCGGCCTGCGTCACGGCGCCAGTTTTGAAAGTTGAAGGTCTGTACGCCACGTGGTGTGAAAAACGGTGAACTAAAAGCGATGTCCCGAATTCCTGGGTATGTCTGTGGTTGAAGCGCATTCCGTCCCTCTAACTTGAGTCGAGAGTTGTGAAATCTTCGGGACGTCAAAATGACGTTGAAGAGGAAGAACCGGAAAGAGAGGGCGCGTTGCTGGCCGAGCTCCCGCCAATCAGCGGTGGCTGAAATGGAGACTCCATTACATGGACACTTCGAGAAAAGCACCTCCGGCGAAGTGTTGTATTTTATGTCCAGATTCCCCGTTCGGGTTAAAATAAAAGACTAATGGCGGCGCGCCGAAATTATTGCCCGGCGGCGGCGGCGGCGTGGCCACTCTCGAAACTTCGGCGGCGGCGCAACCGGCGTGAGCAAAAATAGGCGGCGGCGCGGCACGGCGGCGCGGCACGGCGGCGCACAGCTCTACTAACTTGTCATGAAAAGTATGATTTACATGCCACGCTCATGGCGCGCTCGCGGCCGTTTCGTTAGCTTGATATACACCAAATTTGGGATTGAGTGACATGACTGTATGACGAACATAAATGACAAGTGGTAATATGAAAATCATGACTTCATGAGCGACATGACCTGCATTCCACGCTCATGGCGCGCTCGCAGGCCGTTTCGTTAGCTTGATATACACCAAATTTGGTATTGAGTGACATGACTGTATGAGGAACATAAATGACAAGTGGTAGTATGGAACAGTGTTGCGGAATGGGCGCCTCCATTCCATTCCAATTCCATTCCGGGGAATTAGAACTTCCCGCAATTCCATTCCTTTCAATTCCTCGGAATGAAAAAACTTAGCCCATTCCCACTCCGGGAATGGCCGGGCAGTTCAATTCCATTCCTGTAATTCCTCAACGTAGGAAAGACATCTTGATTGTTTTATTGAGTTAAGACTGAACGCCACATAAGGCTGATGCCATCAGATGCATTAAGAACAGCAAAAGTACGCAAAACACGTTACCAAGGTAGAGGGATAGTAGCTCGGTGACCTATCGCGTGCCAACCACCCTACTAATCCCCATCGGGGCAGTGCGTTACCATAGTATTTGCAGGGTCAGCATGTTTGAACGAATGACGTTGTTTTAATATAGTGTAAGCATAAATGTGTTAATGCTAAAATGACGACATAGCGTATTTTTATGCTGACAAAGTAATGTTCAAGAAGACTAGGCAGTTTTGCCACGCGTCTGGAGCGATCGTGAATATGGAGAAAACTAAGATTTGGTGAATGGGGAACAAAGCCCTCTAGATCTGCTAGTATTAGTTGGAACAGTGCACCGCTCCGGCACCTTGTGCCTTTGCATCGAATACGGAACACTGGGCCGCACTGCTCGTCAGCACTCACGCTTGCCAAACGCGCCTCGCAAGCATGGATGAGATGAGGAGAACTTTGTGTTCGCCTGTGCGCAGGTATACAATGTCAGGTGTACAACTTAGAGAAGCGCTTTTTCGAATATGCGTCCGAGTCGCCAACGGCGACAGAAGGAAAAACAAAAAAAAGTGATGGGTGGTGAGGCAGCAGGCGGCTGGGGCGCCGCCGAGGGAAAAAAAATCACAAGGCGTAAGGGGGGCTATGCAGCCGCCGTAGTTCCGCACGACGGATACCAACGGCATAGAACCGCGGTTACAAACTTTGTAGCAACACGGTCTATATAAGGACAGAATTGCAGTAGGCGCGTTGCTTATAAATGTACCGTGCTTGTACTCAGCCATGCCATTTTAAAAATACTGCTTTATGGTTAAATTCGAGGCTCTGACTTGCTAATGTTTGAAGTTTGAAAAACAGCGCGTCGATGAAAAGGTGATTTATTTTGGCAAAAAGACGTAATTCCATTCCCATTCCATTCCGTGCAAAATGCGCTTAATTCCATTCCCATTCCATTCCTGCAAGCGTTGTCCCCATTCCATTCCCATTCCATTCCGGGGTCGCAAAAATGTGGAATGAATCCGGAGTCATTCCAATTCCGGAGTGGCAACTCCGCAACACTGGTATGGAAATCATGACTTGTCATGTGCGACATGACTTGCATGCCACGCTCATGGCGTGCTCGCGGCCGTTTCGTTGGCTTGATATACACCAAATTTGGTATTGAGTGACATGACTCTATGACGAACATAAATGACAAGTGGTAATATGGAAATCATGACTTGTCATGTGCGACATGACTTGCATGCCACGCTCATGGCGTGCTCGCGGCCGTTTCGCTAGCTAGATATACACCAAATTTGGTATTGAGTGACATGACTGTATGGCGAACATAAATGACAAGTGGTAATATGGAAATCATGACTTGTCATGTGCGACATGACTTGCATGCCACGCTCATGGCGTGCTCGCGGCCGTTTCGCTAGCTAGATATACACCAAATTTGGTATTGAGTGACATGACTGTATGACGAACATAAATGACAAGTGGTAATATGGAAATCATGACTTCATGAGCGACATGACTTGCATTCCACGCTCATGGCGCGCTCGCGGCCGTTTCGTGAGCTTGATATACACCAAATTTGGTATTGAGTGACATGACTGTACAACGAACATAAGTGGCAGGTGGTAACATGAAAATCTTGGCATTTATGTCATCTACAATGCCATTTACATGCCACGATCATGGTGCGCTTGCGTCCAGTTCGCTAGCTTCACATACACCAAAATTGGTATATCGCGACGTGACTGTATGACGAACACAAATGACAGGTCGTAGCATGTAAAACATGACATGCAAATTATGTAAAGCATGATTTGCTCCTTCCTGGCTGCTTCGCATTACATCGATTCCCACAGTGCGTGGGATCTGCCGACTTTTTTATTTATTTATTTATTTATTTATTTATTTATTTATTTATTTATTTATTTTTGACACGCAACGTTCCTTACCATGTGACGGCATTTTAACCATTTTTGAGAAAGCACGGCAAGCGCTTTTCGTTTACTCACGAGCTACCATTCGAGAATCCCCTGCGGTGTTTAGAGCCAAGTATTTCCTTTAACAAAGGGCGTGCCTGCTGGCGCTGTGTCATCCAGTCGAATCCAGTCGGCGTATAGTGTACTAGAATAATATAGTACATTGAAGTTTGGTGTCAGGGTCGTATGTTTGGAAATGTCGTAACTTTGGAAATGTATGTACGCATGCTTCAATACAGCAGCGCGCTACTTTTCTATAACAAAATGCAGATAGCATAGCCACCTCGGATATGACTGGGACTGCTAAGGTATTCGCCTTGGAAAAACCAATTGCGAGTTACCGGCCGTGTCGCTGCTCGTCTTTCCTCTCGCTACAAGTAATTTCTTTAGCGGCATCGTGGCACAAAATGAAGCTGCCGTTTGTGCTTTACTCTTTCCAATCGGCTGATGCCGTTTGGCGCTTTACGTAACTCCCGACTGAAATCATAGTCAGCATGGGCAAGCTGAGAGGACTCACCGACTCACGGGGGAGGGAGACCCACTCTGCTCCCACTGCTCGCAAATGGAGACCCTTGGACACATCTTCCTAGATTGTGCTGAGTACTCTGATGCGCGCAGTGCTATGTTTGGTGTATACCGACAGTGTGGACTACCCACTACCAGTGTCGGTGAGCTTCTCCACCCCAGTACGCACGCCTTCGTTGTCAGGCGTCTCTACTCTGCTGTAATCAAATTCCTTGAGACCAGCAAGCTACTTGAGCGTCTCTGACTTTGGTGTTTTCTTTTTTTTTTTCCTTGGTTTTTTTTTTTTCCCCTACCACTACCACACCGAGGACAACAGAACTTCACCTCGTGAGTTCATCGTTCCTTTATTTTTTCTGAGCCGTAGCTACGTGCTTCGGCGAGCGACTTGAGCGCTCAACCCCCTAACGCGCCCCCCAGGCCCGTTTTGCTCTCCATCCCGCGGCGATCCTCCTTCTCCCGGCCTCCTTGGTGGCCTCCCCTGACGGCTGCGCTTCGCGCGAGTGCTCGCCCGTTCGTCCGGCACACCAAAATTATCACCTTTTTTTTATTATTATTATTCTCCTCCTATCCTTTACCCCTACGCTATCCCTATTATTCCCCACACCCCAGCCCTGTGCCGCCTTGTTGAGGTGTCCTCGTAAGGAGAGACAGTTACGAGGCGGTCACTTTTCTCTTCTTTTCCTTTTATTTTATTAATAACCACTGAGAGAGAGGTTAACTTATCGCGCGGTATGGCGAAGCTTCATTTCACGCCACCTTACCACGTCACGTCACGGGGTGTTCGACCGCGAGCCACGTTTGGTGGCACTGCGAGCGTGTAGCTATGCAACCCAGTGGAGAGTGTCCAAGGAGAATATGACGGACTCCCACAAAATACCCTGTAAATGGAGACCAATACACGTTTTCCTTCACTGGTGTAAATGTGCGGAATAACTTGAAGGCCGTTATTGAAAGCGGAAATAAAGCGAAACACTAACTAAATCGGTTTAGATAGATAAAATATTTGCGGAAGTTTAGTGTCGCTATAGTTTCGCAGTTTCGCTTTGAAACGTTTTTTGTCACAGAAAGATAAAGGTCAATGTTCTAGTTTGTTTGTTTTTTTTTTCGTTTTTGTTTTTGTTTTTTGGAAACCTGCTCTTCTTGACGTTGTTACAACAGCGCAATAAGCAGAAAAAAGGAAGGATAGAACGACGGAGGCAAGCGCTGACATTAATGAACTTCGGCGATGTTTGCTCAGTATTGCAACACACAGTAATGTAACTTTACCAGTAACTAATCAGGCACAGGTGGACGCAGTCAAAATCCATGACAGCAGGGCTAGTTGGTACGGTAACCATAAGGCGGCGTCGCCACCCGTCTTTTTTCTCGCAATAAATGGTGCGCTTGGTATTCTAGAAGGGCAACTTCCTGTTGTAAGTGAAATAAGTTTTCCCTTTAGCTGATGCAATTATTTTAATTTGCGAATGAATGTACTTGGTTTTCACAGCGAAGCTGCCTAATGCTGGAATCCGGGTTTTATGCTGTCCGCGCGGAAAACCTTATGTGCCCTCCAGGGAGCAGTGGAATAACTAATGTGTTTTGAAGCATTTAAGTGGAACACCGGCTGCCTTCCATGGAGTGGCGGAAGAAAGTAATGTATCAGAGTGAAAAAAAAAAAACACACCGACGATCACGATTACGAATTCTGAGCGCAGCTTCGTGTTGGGACAAGGCCAACTGTGTTTGAACTTTTGGCTTTCCGCAAGATATCGACTACGCCATAAATCATAATTTTTGTGAATTAGGACAGCACCCACTGCGCCATTATTCGTCTTTCTGGGGATAAGCGAGGTACCCTCTTCACATCTGTAAGGTATTATGTGCACTTTGTTGATGCTGCATGTGGCTGATGACGATGAAGAATTATGGCTGTGCACTTTACAGTGGGTGCGAAGCATTAAACCACACGCTCGTTGCGCAATTAGCACTGAGTGGTGACTGGTTGTTATTTTACTCTTCTGCCACGCTATATTACATAGGTTAACGCGATTCCTTGTCCGACATAACGCCTGTATAGGGTCTTCTTGCAAATGAGTTCCAAGCACCAGCGTGGCTCTGTGGCGGAATACTCGACTACCACGCACAGGGCCCGGGTTCAAATCACATTCGATCCTGTGTATTTTTTTTTCTCATTTTATTTTTTCATGTCTATCGGTTACTTTTTCACGTCCATCGGTTACGCCACCGACGGCAACGGCGACGGCGACGCCGCTCAAAGCAGGAACGGGCGCCTAAAAGCTGCGCTCTAAAAATTGTTACTAATGCGGCGTCGGTATGCGCCCAAGCTGCTAATGCAGCCGAGCAGGTTGCCATTGCCATGGCTCCCTTTGATGACAATCATGCAAACGTATTTAGTAATTCTAGGGCAGCCATTCGGGCTTTCAGTGTTGGCTCTGTGTGCAAAGAGGCCAAAGACATACTCGGTGAGAAGTCACAGCTCATACCCTTAGGTTCCGTGCCCATATGGGAGCTATGGGAGAAGGGATTATCAATCTTAATGAGTTGGCCCACTCCAGGGCGCGAGGGTTTGCTGTCCGCGACCATGGAGGACTTCTGGGTCAACCTGGAGGATTGGTAAGTAGGGATCAACCAACCAATCACAATGAAATTACTCAACATTTCGCTACAGGCAGAAGAGTTTTTCCTCCTCCAGATAGGAAGTTAAACAGGGCGCAGGTGCTGACGTTGATATTGATTACCCACCTTACTCCACATGCTCTGGGAGTGTCCCTTCAGTACGTGGCACTAACAAAGGGTTGGCCAGCAAGTGAGGCTCCGCTCTGAGGAGTCCGGACACACAGTCACAACTTTGGGCTGTCCAGAGGGCCCACGATGCGGCGGTAGGTCTCGGCCTGACTGTCCCATCGTGGGAGCGGCCCGCCGTGTGCTAGGGCACACGCCTCCAGACTTTTATTTGTGTTTCTAAACCAAACCAAACCTGTGCTGGTGTTTGAACCCAGGCCCCCACACTACAAAGACAAGTGCCCTAACCGAAAAAAAAAAAAGTCTAGGCTACACACCCACTCTTGCAAAATGTGAATACATCTGTACCATATGAATGCCTTGTACTTTCTGCCTCCGTGGTTGGACTCTCGAATAGAGAGTGCTCACAAGTAAAAACGAAGGGACCAGCAACGGGAATGTCAACGGCGACAGTGGGCGCCTCGGGGCAATACCATACAATTAATATAATAATAAAAACGTTCCTAGGGTCTTCATATTTCGATACGACGGCTTATACTGCCAAAAAGAATGTCTTCCCAGCAATGCACCTGTGCTCAGAAGTGAAGTAAACTTTAATGGGGAATGGGCGTAAGCTTAGTCTTTGTAAGCTAGCTATCCCACACGGTTGCAGTAAAGCTGACTGATAAACTCGATGGCAGTGTCTTCGTCGATGTGTCGCAGTAGACTTTACAAAGTGGTTGGAACGTTGAACTGGTTTCCTCCGTGTCACCTCTATGCCGTGTGCTGAACAGCTTCGCAGGTCATCCA